>JAOEHI010000009.1:2395789-2407262 GCA_025447815.1 Percopsis transmontana
TATGTTAGATTATTATTTTCATAGATTTATAACTGATATTTGTAATATCAAAACAAATTCTTGTCTCAGCTGGGTACAGCGCAACAGCTACATTTTCAGTAGTCCAGTTTGCCCTGTAAGGCCCCTCTGAAGCATGGCTTGTCCTGTGGGATTTGAGGGCCATGGACACTTGCGTCCCTCCCACCCACGTGCCGCTTGTCTCAGTGAACATTCAACGCTGTCGGTGAGTTTGGTATGGATTACATTAAAACCATCGACCGTTGACTGTGCCCTGCGGCGAGCCCTGGTGTCAGCAGCGGTGCGTGAAGTGGTCTGCCACCATGGCCAATGATGTAGACACACACACACAAAATGCACACTGTTTTCAGCATACCCCAAGCACCGCGGGTCACAATCAACATTCATTGCTGTCGCTGGGTTGGACTGTTGTGGAAAAGCTCGCTGAACAATGAGTGCAACTGTGGCCCAGATCTGCCTGAACCTCTTGTCTCAGCCAGTGAGCCACCCGGATGTGGAAACACTGCCATTTTATATTTACAGTGCTGTGTGTCCCCTACCATTTTCTTCTCTCTTCCTCCCCTCCCATGATCTGGGAGTCTTCAGGAGAGAGAGGGAGGGAGACAGAGACGCAAATAGACTGCTGGCTTCTTGCTTGTCCTCAGCCTCTCCTCTAATTGGTGGTTTTGTGTGCAGTAAAGGGGAAGGAAGCAGAGTGAATGTGTAATCATTTGGAGCCTCTTCTCCTTGTGTTGTTCCATCCTTCTCTCTCTTGTTCGTCTAATTATATAGTTCATTCATTTAACTGTGTGAGGGAGTGGGGCTAAACAAAATGAGATGTATACAGTGTATTATAGACTTTACACCTATTAAAAAAAAATGTTTTGTTTGATTTCACGTTCGCTCATCAATCTTGGGGCAATTTTGCCACTGCATCCAACTCGAGCACCTTCACCTTTCCGTCACAAGCTGGTGTCTTTTATTGAAGGCATTTAAGTGACATGAGAGACTGTATGGCTGCTTGCTTGTATGTGTTTGTACGGTGATGTACCTCACGGTGCAATATGTTTTTCATTTTATATCACTGCCTTGTCCTTAGTGGAAGCAGTCTTTAACCTTGCCTTGCTGCAGACAGTCTGGGGCTGCTGGTGTTTTTCTTCCCCTCGCTAGACCCTATCATGGTCCAGTTGTCCTGACACGTTGTGTATGGCATGTATGCTAGTGTGTTAGATCCTCATGATATGATTTCAGCAGTGATTTCTTTAAAATATCCTCAATAAATGTACTGTGAATACCCAAGTGTTTCCATCCAGTGTGATATTTTTCAAAAAAAGGTAATCATTCAGTAGAATTTTCACATGAACTAGTTCAGGAGAACTACACAATGTCCTCTGGTCCCTTGTCTGTCTCTACCCTGCTTTTACATTGCCCATATCTCCTTAACATCCTAGTCTCTGCGTCCCCGTGTCCTCTCCCAAGCCACCTCTGGATTATTCATAGGAAAGCACTTTGAGCAGTCAAGCGGAACAGCGATGCTGACGTAACCCTGGTCCGGAGTGTCTCTTTGGGTGGATTCGTGCGATCAGAGGAAAAAAAATTATTTCTTCAGCTTGTGTATTTATTTATTTTTGCCAGCCTACTATATTTTATGACCTATACTTGAAACTTAAAAAAAAAAAAAACCGCGTTTTATTCTTCAGAAGACTTTGGAAAGTTTTGGACAACACCACGCATGCTACACTAAATATAGCTATTGAACCTAAGGTGTTTTAACATTTTAATTAATAAAATAAATGGTAAAGAATTCAATCTTGCACGTTATTTCTATACTACATACCATAGTTGGAAGAAATACTGTGAAGTTAAACTTCCAACATTGGCTAAACTACAATTGCACTTCGGCCATAGTGTATCACTATACCCCCATCTAGTGTTAAATTACAGTAAATCATAGTGAACATGAATAAATGTCATGGTAAAACAAGTGTTATAGGCTTAGTATGTGTTTGTGTGTGCATTACAAATTCTATAACTACAACAATAACATTAGGCAAGGCACTTCATTTATTTAGCACATATCATACCTACACAAGGCAGACTCGATGTGCTTCACATAAAAACGTCATACAATAAAAGAGGATTTAAAATAATGCATAAAGACATTTAAATTCAAGAATAAAAGAGTAAGAACAAGCGTTAAAATTAAAGAATAAAATCAAAGTTCCAGCTATTTGTTTCGTAGCTAAACACCGCCTCTTCATGTTTTGCCCCTTTATTTTTACAGTCTATGTTTTGCCCTCACTCTGCGGACAGCTAACCAGAGTTGCCAAATCCGCATATAATACGCGACCTTGGACTCAAGGGTCGCGGGTTGCGGTTTTTTGGGCTTGTTATTAAAAAAATATGGTTGCTTGGTAGTAAAATCTGACAAGCGATTTCGTTCTTTTACATATATGGTCGCTATTTTCCCCAATGCATTGATTGACGCTGTCTGCCCAAAGCCTCATACTAATATCAGTTCTGCAGTGTAATTCGCTCTCCCACAAATACCCACGTGGAACGACCCCCCGCCCCCCCTCCTCCCCTCATTGGAGGAAAATCACATTGTAATTCCATTTTTTTTAAATATATACTTTTAGCAGGTGGATTGCAAGTGGATCGTTTCATCAAGATTTTTGTAGTCTATGGCATTAAACTGTGTCAACCTTTCCATATTACTTTTATATAAACATGGTACTAATCCAACAATTGTGTTTGACATGGAAGTATTGATGGCTTGTCTAATGTTCAATTTTATTTGTGAAAAAGAATACAAACTCATTGCATTTATGGATGGATAGGAGTTCAGCATTCAGCCCTAGCCTGTCCTGGCAGCTTGGACCCCCTTAATGGCCTTTTCTAGCCTGTCCTGTCCTGCCCTGTCCTAGTCTGTCTTGCCCTGCCCTGTCCTAGCCTGTCTTGTCCTATCCTAGCCTGTCCTGTCCTATCCTAGCCTGTCTCGTCCTATCCTAGCCTGTCCTGTCCTAGTCTGTCTTGTCCTATCCTAGCCTGTCTTGTCCTATCCTAGCCTGTCTTGTCCTATCCTAGCCTGTCCTGTCCTAGTCCTTGTCCTATCCTAGCCTGTCCTGTCCTAGTCTGTCTTGTCCTATCCTAGCCTGTCCTGTCAGCATGGACCCCGTTCGTTGCCGCTTGTGTCTATGTTTTATGCATGTATTTATAGCTTCTGTGTTTACATAGCTACTGAACTAGATCTACTACTTCCTTGTAGGCCAATCTAATTACTTCCTTGTTCTGCTGTCATTGACAATCCACTTCTCTGTGAATTCCAGAGCTGGATTTTCCAGTATACAAGAATGACCGGTAGCTTATAATGTAGGTAACTTGATACTAAATCGTGACAAGAGGACTTGAGAGAGTGGTATTCAATTAATTGTAATGATTTATATATCACTTCAACTGCAGCTTCTTTTTAAATACAATCAAATTCCCAGCCACAAATACACTAATTTGAATTCCTTTTCAACAAAGATTTTTTATTTCTGCGATAAATGAAAACACAATTTCATGCAAACAACACAAAACTATACAAATATGCTCTCACAAAGAGCGCACACCCTTATTGCACAAGCAAAAACTTTTGGATTAGTGTAATATTTTTGGATAACCAAATACAATGAGGAGTACAAAAATATTTTCTTATACAGTAGCACAAAATCAATCCGGAGGACAGGGGGAGGGTGTAGGCAGAGTAGCGCTCCTCAGGCCTCAGTGGCTTTTTCTATTCCTCAACGTCTTGTGAATAGTCTGTGCTTCGCGCCTGAAAAAGATGATTTAGAGATGTTTAATTCCAGCAAATAAATGATACGTTGTGGTATCTTGTACAATGTTCAGTCACACTGTGTGATTATGATGTGGAAAAACTTGATTTAAAAAAAAGTCTTACCCTAAACGAATGACGTAATTAATCACCCATTTCAAAGCAGGATTCGTGCATGCTTTACCCTGTTCGGTGTAAAAGCTAAAATAAAAGGGGGGGAAATGCATATGGAAAAATAAGTACATGACTAATCCATAAACTCTGGTTGAGGCACCTGCACCTGTGTTTAGCATAATTAGCTTGTATGTACTTACATTATGGCCCTGATGGAACATAACTCCAACTCATTCTGGACCGAATAACCCTTGATGGCTGTAAATGGTATTCTGCCCTGTGTGTAACCTTTGCAGCATTCTCGAGATGCAGAGACTGTAAAGAAAAAACAATAAAGATTATGTGATTACATATTAGAGAACAATATTGAGCAGGAAGGGTGAATTATATAGTGGCATGAATGTAAATGGAAGGAAATGTTGCAATGCATTTGAAAAGGAACAAAATACATTAACACGACATAAGAAAAGCTATTTAATCTTTTAATGCCTGCAGCTTTACAGTCATAACAATTTTTTTACTGGTCAAAAATGTAATTTTGTCTAATCAGAATTCATTGGTAAAAGATTAGTTGACTTGTAAATCTGGAAACGGTTAAAGATGAAACAGCTTGCCTAGTAGCACTTAGTGAGAGAAACAGTCCTCACCTGCAGATTGTTTAGTAACCACAGCAGCAAACAGGATCACGAGGAGGGCCAGCATTGGAGCTTTAATGAGAGCCATGTTTTGTGTCAGCTGTAGAGTCTCTTGTTGTCCTCAGATATACTTTTAGAAGTTCTGGTGAAGACGAGCTCATTGCTAAAGGCTTTTATGACAGAAAAAAAGGAAACTCCTGGAACGCAACATGACACGTGGGTTTTCCTATTACCACGCCAACACAAAATTTCCCTCTCACTTTCCCCAGCCCAACCCAAAAATAACAAAACGGATCACCTTTCACTGCAAAGGTAGGTTACATCAGCTATACTTTTGATGTCCTGTTTATGTTTTTTAAAGGTGTTGTATTTCATTGAAATAAATAATATTTATACATTCTACTTGGCCTTCACAGTCCACTCTGAGCAAGTAGAATAATAATAATATAAATAGACCTGAATAGATTAAAATAATTAAATAATACATACTAGAGTACAACAGAATATAATACTGTTATGTTTAAAAAAAACTCATCACAGTTATTTAGACATTTACAGATACTTTACTGTTTAGTATATTGTCACTTTCAGAAAACACCTTTGGCCAATGGAACTAAGGGAATAACTGGGGAAACTCGAGGACATAATGCTATTTGGGAAGTCACTATGTAGCACGGTGGTTGATAGAAATGTACAATTCTGAGATAATACAGATAAGAAAAGCCATCAATAGCCTTGCTGGAAAGCCACCATGTGTACTGACTACATTCACGTGAGAATATGTGTAGGTTGGTTCAGAGGTAGCTATCTAGGTCAGAGGAACACAAATAGGTCAAGATCAGTGGATAATAGGTTCTCTGTTCTCTCCCAGTGCCTCATGACCTTTTTTCACAAAACCACAGACTTGCTCACAGACAGATATATGCAGTATATACAATATATATATATATGAAAATTATTTACATAGCCTAATACAATATACTGTATTCTTACAATATAAACTGTGTCTTATGTTATGTTAATAATAACTGGTAACATTGATTCTCTTAATAGCAATTTATTTATTCAATAAAATGCCTGCTATGAATATTTAAAAACCTTCACATGAAAATGTACAATCATTGTTTCATGACACTAAATCCAAAATTAAGACCACACTGACACACATACACACACACACACACACACACACACACACACACCACACAACGCACATGTAACTGGGCCTAAAACATATACACACATGGATTCTAAGATATACAGTGGTGAGGGTGAGATAATGAATTCCACAAAGAATAAATGCACATTGTTAGAATATGTAGTATGATCACATAATGGTTTTTTTTGGGGGGGGGAATGTGCTCTCCTATGGTATATGTCACTTCCCATCTGACCCCAATACATTTGAAGTTTCCAGCTTAGCACTTGGTGCCAACTGGGTTGTGGTCTATAGAGGGGCATTACATTTCCATCTGAGACAGCATTTAAGCAGCAGTGCGACATCCTTTATCAGCTCATCCGATCTTGGTTCCCAGGCTCACGTCTTATCAGCGCTTATCAGAGGAACATTCACAGCTTGAAGATAAGCAGGGGTAAAGATGTCAAGGCATCCCATGTGCCTCTACACTATGCTGGTGCTGCTATCGGCTCTGATAGCTCTTGGGAAAAGCAGTAAGCAATCATACGCTCTAAACAGCTGCCACAAATCAACTATTTGTTATCTATTATCTATTATCTATTGAGTATGGAAGTAAGGAAAATCTTGATTAACACAACACAAAGAAATTCAGAAATTATGAATGTCAGTCTATACTGTTACTATTGCTCTATCTATTACTATTACGTACGTATGTCTTTCTGTCTGACTTTCTCACTGGCTATTACTATTACTATACTATTAGGCTATCCAGCAGTATCTGAAGAACATTGTGATATTTTCTCCCTAAAGGTACAAGCTTTTGCTGCACAGAATACCATCAATCTTCTCTCTCTCTGAAAAAACTTAAGTGTTACAGAGAGCAAGAATCTACAGGAGTGTGTCGCCTGAGTGCAGTACGGTAAATAATAGGCCTACTTCCTTCCATGCACCAAATACCATAAAGTAATCAATGACTTTGGACAACATGCTGAAAGCCACCCCTGTGCATACTAGGGAATGAACCTTTTCTCTTGGGTCATTGTAGTTTCAGGACTGTGAGGAACAAAATAGTCTGTGGTAACCCCGACAGCCACTGGGTCCAGAATGCACTGAAGTCTTTGTAAGTTACAATATTTCAACTCTCAACTAATGCGTTCTGCAAATTAAACTCACACTGCCAGTAAAATGGTACAAAAATCAAATGTCAGTCTTGTGTAGAGTCCAAAGCTCATCTGTTTGTTCTCTTTTATTAAATCTAGGAAGAAATGTAAACTTTGACTGTGATCTGCATCTACAACCATCAAAGATATAAAGAAATCAAGACTTAATTTGTTATGTTATTTAATGCAACCTACAGTAAACTATGTAAAACGATTTCCTTATATCATTCTTTGTTCAAATAAAGCATTAAATAAATGAAATTATTTTTCCAACATTTGCCTAATTTTTGCTGTCTTTCTGAACTAACAGGGAACAGGGATGTCTGTAATTCAATTTACTTTCGCTAGGTGGGACCAGTAGCCAGCACTTGCAACCTACGCTACTGGTTCCACTGATGGGATGTAGTAGGCTAATAACCCTAGTATAAAGTATAAAGAGTTGAATGAACAGCACCGAATTAGAAACGGATTTAAAATAAAAATCCATGATCCACAAGGCAAGTAGCCTACCATCTATATTTTCAGTAAATAGATCGGCGGTCATGATCACACTAGGTTCGTAGTTTCCATACAGCAGACTAGGCCTATGTCTCGTTGTCCGGTGGTGGACATTCCTAATTATTTTAGATAATAGACTTTACGGTGCGTAGAATTTCCAGGTGGAACAAACAAAACGCTGACACAAACAAAACACGTGAAACGTGTTGTCAGACCTAAAAATAGGCTTTCATGCCTCGAAGGCATTTAAGTTAATTGTTGTTATCAGTGCCACTTATTCAGTGGAGAAGCAGGTGGACGGCTGCTATGCGTCCCGAAGAGACGTGATGACGTCCGCGTGGTTTACACTGCATGAAAATGGTGGTGTCTATGACAGAATTAGAGGAGCAGCCAACAGACAGTGACATGGATCAGGTAAACTCCTGATTCCTGACTAGCCTGTGCACATGGAAAATGTAAATTTCCACAAAAGGTAAAGCCATAGTGGTGTTTCTGCGGTTTGTAAACTCTTTGGTTAATGTTGGATATGCAAATATAATACTATATATACACTCAGAAAAATCTATAATTAAAAATGTGTCAATCGTCCTGCCCTAACAGGAACAGTAGGCCTACTGTACAACAAAACTAACATTGGAGTTTGTGTATGTACAGGGTCTCCACACACCTACACAGTCCTGAGAATATTGAATCCGCGACATTAACTGTGCTTGTGTGTGGACAGGCTTATTAACTATTAACTAAAACAACAGGGGCTTCAGCTAACCAAAACATAACATTTCCCTGTTTAAAAATACAAGACTGTGAGAAAGTTTACCTGCTTACAGTAGCACTTCCTGGTCGCTGTTAAAAGTGGGGCACTGCCCAGTGACTGGTAGGCCTTTTTAAAAACACACAGAAACCAACCCCCACAAGGCAGTGAGTGCGGGTGTGTTACCTTACTCCACCTTATTTGAATGAACAGTTTAAAAAGACTCGGACTCAACATGAATCACTTTCGACTCAACAATATTAATGTGAACAATGGTTTTGTTTCTTTTCTTCTTCTTTGCTTTACTGTTAGGAAGTAGGCATACAGTGGGAACACCAGATGTGACACTTGAGACTTCACTAAAGACTTCAGACGTGAGTCCCCCCATCTCAGCTGAGTGTAGACTCACTGTCATTTTTGTATGGCATGATGAATTATGTTCATGCTCATGATCATATAACCCTGCCACTAACACTCCAAACCAAGAAAAAAACATTCATGGTTTACTTGGAATATGTAGAAACAGTGTATAATTTGAATAAACTGTATTGAGCTCTTCCTCTCATAATCACTGACAATCTTTGCATAAGTCTTGGCCACCCTTGGGCTTTATTTGTGGTGGCTTGGCCTATAGGAAATGGTACCACAGGCAAACCCCAACACTCCCCATAGCAAACTGCATAATACAACAATTGCTATACGAAAACTACTTTGAACTTGGTATAAAAAATGGCATCCACACTTTATCAAATATAAAATCAGCTTTCAACACATTTGCATTGTTTGTAGTTTATTTCGAATGTATTATTTGAGCATCAGATGGTTCACTTGCACTGAATATAAGTTCATGTAATTGTTGGGGTCATAATAGATCTAATTAACAGCATGCCTAACAATGAGCCACCACAGTCCTATGCAGATGAACCCCCTGACAATAGTCAAGCAGTAACAGCTCAAGTGTCTGTCTGGGCTAAAATGTTGGGAACCCACTCTACTCTTTTGCGTACCCCACTGACCTAGATTTCAATTGTTTTCTGGCAGAGACAATGGGAGAAATAGTTTCATAACTGAGCACAATACCTGGGTGTTATTCAGCACGATTGTTGTTAAAGTTCTCATTGTTGTATGATTTTGTCGTGGGCACAGAGAGATGTGAGCTTGCACGAGGGGGGCGGTGTGCAAACTATGAACCACTTTTTTAATACAGTAGCATAACAAGTAGCATAAAATATAGAAAGGTACTAAAAAACATTAACTCCATTGAAAAATGTGTGGGTATTTAATTAAACTAGATTAAAAATAATTAATATACATAAACTTTACTTGACATATATGTGGCACCTAAAACATGTATTGTACAATCTGTAAAGTAAAAACAATACTGATAACGCTGTTTATCTTCTAGTATAGTTTAGTCTGGGCCTGGGTGTTCCATACCCGGCATGGGCCTACCTTTAAGCATCCTTATGCAAGATGCCTACAGTAACTCCTACCTGCTTTATAATACTTGTACTTACTGTAAATCACTTTGGATAAAGCGTCTGTTAAAAGACAGATTGTAATTCCACTATTTATTCAATCCCACCCCATTCCGGAATTACAATCCAGTGGAAAGAGAAGATGTAATAGGCATAGGGGTAAAAAGGAAGAGTTAAACTCTACACTCAGTGGCTCGGTGGAGAAAGGAGAAAGAAGGCCGGTTAATCAAAGAAACATCAAAGGCAGATGGACAGACAGAGGGAAAAGATGTAAGGATACCGCCGGCTAGTCTCTTGGCATTCCCTCTCCAGTCTGCCTGGGCTTACATCATCATATCTCCCACCTTAATAACAAAAAGTAATATAAACTTTTGTTGTAAAATAACAATTTGTATAATAAACATACATTTCAACTTCAATCAGGCCATGATGTCAGCAGAGTCGGCTGCACAACTTTTAACTGATACATAAGCACAGTAAACACTGAGTCACACGTATGTTGTTGGCAGTGTGAAGTCTGCTGTGAGCATGGGCTGACGGCACTCTTTGATATTGCCCCACTTAGATTCGGCTGCTGGTCTTTTTATCGTTCAGCCAGTTACTTGGCTCAAACATGACTCCCATTTGCAACCCCCGCCTGCCTATCGGGTCGCCGGTCGGCACAGGCGTTTCTTCTCAGCGCTGCTAGAGTGTGACCGTGATCCTCTGCGTTGCCTCTGGAACATTGTGTTTTTATTTACTTTCACATACAGTATGTGTCTGTTTCTACTACTGGTGAATAAAGTTGATTTAAAGCTGCATATGCTATCTTTTTATGGTAAAATATGAACTGCTGTTGCTCATAGTATTGTAATTGTTCTTCCGAGGCATAAGTGAAATCAACAGCATCAACATCTTAGGATTTGCTGATGCAGTACAACTGGTATTTCTCAACAGTGTACCTACCCGTACACTGGAGGACATATACTAGCACACAGAAAGTGGCTGTTTTCTGCCTCGTCACAAATGAGGAAGCTATGCATAAAAATTATTAATTTACATAGAGAAAAAAGGTCTAACTGAAGAATAAATGAAATGATTTAGCTTAGAATTTTAATTATCTTAGAATGAGTTTGTTTTTAAAAGCTAACAGACATTTGAGTTTCTTGACCATATGGTGGCCAAGCTATCCTATGCTACTTTGATAGGTAAAACTTCAGTGGATTATTGGGGATCACTTTGAACTGGATTCAACCAGATTCATCTGTCTGCCATGCATATATTTGTGTATTACTGTACATTTAAATCCAGTAACTCAAAAGCACAATAAAAAACAAGTTAACAATAGATCTTTTGAATTGAGTCGTTTTCTGCATCTGTGAGAGCCTTTCCTGGTCATAAACACTGTTACTGTATTTTTATGTAACAAAGGCGGAGTTCAGCTGAGAAAGACACAAGTGATGTGAACTGACAATATTTTAATGGGTGGGATAAAGAGCTGTAAGTGATCAATAGAGGCAGCGGCCAAGTGATGCCCGGGGGCCGCTTTGATGTGGGCATCCTCAGAGAGATGCCGGGGACAATGCCCCCTTTGAGGGGCACCGGGGATGGCAGACGTTTCTCTCTCTCTCTCTCTCTCTCTCTCTCTCTCTCGGTTGCTCAGACACTATCCCTCCCCCATAGCACTGTGTCAACGCCCCCCCCCACTATCACTCTCTCGCTCGCCATCCCATCCAGCTCTCTCTCCCTAGGCCCAAGGTCCCCCTCTGCGTTCATGTAATCTAATGTCACATCAGCCCATGAACCCAGGCCAGTAGAACTTTCTCTTCCTCTCATGTTGATTGGGGGGGGGGGGGGGGGGGGGGGGGGGGGGGGGGGGGGGGGGGGGGGGGGGGGGGGGGGGGGG
>JAOEHI010000009.1:2407362-2430789 GCA_025447815.1 Percopsis transmontana
CACCCACACAGATCTCTCTCTCTCTCTCTCCCCCCTCCCCCCCCCCCGATGGATGACTTCACCGTTCCGCCTGGGTTTCCTTTATGATCCCGGGATCTCCCACTTCTCTCACCAGACATCAGCCAGCAGCACAGGAGACAACAGCTCTATCTGCTCTTGACCTTACAAGCCACAGCCTACAGCTCCTGCATTTAGAGACCAGAGATACAACAACAGACGTGAACGGAAATCTGCAGCCTGACCACACATCCAGTTACCAACTTGTATTCCACACGGATTGTAGACAGGAAGAGTTTGAGAGAAGTGCAATAACCACAAAGGAAATAAGGCTATAATCGATTATAGCCACCTTCATTTATCCGTCTTACAGTCGCTGTTGATCGGTCTTTCTCCAAACTTCCATCATGTCCGAGGTGCTGCCATACAACGAGGGGAAAATGAACGGCTATGGGGCAGACAGCGAGGTCAGTCAGATGTCGTTTAGCTGCGGACTGCAGGATACAAACGCCTTCTTCGCGGCGTCGCAGGCGAAAAGACCCCCAAAGCTTGGGCAGATTGGCAGAGCCAAACGAGGTAAAGTGTGGTTCAAACTGTGTTGTCAACCCAACTAACACATGCATAGCCTAGTAATGTAATTATTGCATGCACGAGAAACACGCAAGCACAATTATTCTATTGCCAACAATTATTTCTAGTCTAAAATCAGTTTTACAGTGATGTTTATGCAGGTACAGTTATTTATATAAAACAGATGAATGCCTCATAAACGCGCCATCAAATAATTTGGGCATGCGCCATTTGTTGTTAACAGCAAACGCTTTTATACGTCGATGTAAAGTATCTGCAATGGTATATTTATTATTAGGCTATTTTTCGCGCCCTAGAACCACAATTGATCCTATTTCTTTACATTGTTTATTATTATGTATATCAGCTCGATGTAGTAAATATCATCTTCTATGTTTCCACAGTGGTGATCGAGGATGACCGAATAGACGAGGTGTTGAAGGGAATGACAGACAAGTCGTCACCTGGCGTCTAAACGTGATCGACGCCTTGTAGACTTTTTATTTTGACCACCGATTTGAAGCACCTGTCGGCTGTGCATGTTCGAGGATTGTAGGAGAAACGATGGCACAAAGCGAAGACAAGGTTGAGATGAGAGGAAGGGATGAAGAAAAGAAGAAGGAAAATTAAAATAAAAGAAAGAGAGAGGAAGAAGTGAGGGGAGAGAGAGAGGGGGGGAGATTGGAAAAGACCGAGATTTATCATGGGATTGCTGGCAAATCTCCAAACGAATCCCGATTTTAACTTCTGCTGCGCAGCACGGTGTTGAGATGGCGGACAGCGATCCGTGTCTCAACATCTGCTGAAATTTGATGGATGAACTCATTAAGTCACGACCATGTTTTCCAAATGGCGCTGTAAAGCAACACAAACACTGCAACTGGAGGCTGAACCTAATTTCGAGCCCGATTTCAATAGCTGTACAGTAGACTATAGGCTCCAACACCCATCGCCCCTCCCCCCGCGCTTTGCATTGTTGACCCGAGCAGCGACGTTGCGTTCAAGGGAGCTGTTCTTTCAGCACTGGCAGAATGAGAATGCATTCCGGCTGCTGCTAGATCTTTTAGTAGGCTAATATAGACCAACCAACCACCCAAGTTGAGTAATTAAAGGAGACCTATTGTATGTAATACATTTTAGCCGATAGTGCAAAGCAAATATTGTCTTTTATTATAGGCGCCACGGTTTCATTTAAAAACATGATTCCACGGATTAAAATTTAGAGGCTACATTTTTATTCTGGCATTAATCCCAGTGGTTCCTGGTGCAGGTTGGCACCTTCTTGTAGCTAATCACACCTGCACATATCACAACTTTTTTTTACACTTTCAATACTCAAATGTTGAAGAAGGCCAGCAGAGATGTTGAAAATGTAGTACAATGTTTGAAATAGTCATGAAAATGATGGGAAAATATGTCTTCTATTATTTGATTCTTTTAATTTTGCAAATTACAGCTTATGTGTTTTTCGTCCTCTATGAAATAAAGTCAACTTTTTTCTCCATCTATTTGCATGAACTTTTGCTCCGGTGCCAACACAGGTGCCACCACTCTTACCCTGGCACGCTTCTTTTTAAACGGAAATCATATTTGTATTTTTATATCTAAATATTTGTTATTTAAATGATATGCTAGTCTATCGTCTTACAGTTCATCAACAAAAATATTTATACTTCAGAGAGGATACAGACTGAGACTGGGCTATAAGAGAAAATATTTGGTTGACTGGTCTCATTCTATATCAAAAAGTTGGACATTTTTTAAAGACTAACTGAATGTGTCTGGGGTTTTTGCACACATCAATGTTAAACTATTATTAAGAAATACTACTGTATACTGTGACTTGAGCTCTGTTGATGAATTTGTTAGAAAATGGCAATTTTAGAGTATATTGCACTGTTTACGAGTATCATCAAATAACACGTTGTTATTTGACCTATTTTGGACATTACAATTATGTTTTTTATTTTATTTATTTTGTACCATTCTTTTCGAGAAACTGGATATGGTTTGTTGTGCATGAAACCTTAATATTTTCAATAATGAAACATCATTTTATGAAGCAAAAAAGCAACAAAAATGTCATGACATTCTAAGAATGAGTCATTGTATATTATGATGCCATTTTCACTGTATTTGGTGAACTAATAAATGGTGAAACAACATGTAAATGTGGTTATTTGGTGATGTCTTTGTTCCAGTCCAAGGTCACAATTAGTCATAATTATCATTGTCTAGGAAAAACAAAGGTTACAAGAAAATACTGTGACTCACATCACCTTACTGAATCAGCACAGGGTCTAAACAGATGCCTACAAAACTATTACTGAGGAAATAGTACACATTTAAAGAATTGTAAAGACTGGAAGGTTTTGGCATGCCATGTTTATGAGGTTGAGAGTTACGGCAGTGTTGGACTGTAGGCCTCACTAACCAAGATGGTCGCTGGTCCTTAATTAAAGACTGCAGAGTGAACAGCGGGCCATCTGTTAAGCTGTTAAACAGATCTGTGCTGAAGTAGACTAGTCAGTGCATTAAACCAGTGAGTCCAAGGGATCCATGTCTGTCCACAGGATCATCTTTCAAAGCCTGGCCACATCGCATTCCCATGGCTGGTACACAAAGTCTACAACACACTGCAGAGTCAGAGTCTTCACCGACGGCACATTTAACTGTCATTTGTCTTACCAAGGTCTGATAGGAGAAATACACAGCATTTCATAACAGCTGTAGTAGCCACATTAAAAAAAAAGACAAAAACCCAACACATTGACTGTCCTGATATCATCACCACTCAAGTGAATGGACACACCATGCTATTGATCCCCGTGTTGCTACTGCTGTGTGTGTGTGGCTGACCGAGGCCACGGGCAATTACACTGTCACAGTGATGTGAAGCTCTGTGAGGCCGGCACCGGATTGACATATTTGGGCAGATTTTTCAGCTCTCATCTCTGCCCTTTCTCTCACTGCTGCTCAATGTCTCTGTTCATATGGGTGTGCGTACTGTATGCGTTATGTGCCCACATACTGTACAAACTCAGCATGCTGCTGTCGATAGTTTCCATTTGTTTTGCTCTCTGTTAGCCAATGTTAAGCTGCAACGATAAAAATGGCAGAGCATTTAGTGTGTTGGAACAATGGTCCCTCTAATGGCCCATTTTTAATAAAAGATTGATGACAAATTGCATCTTTAAATCCAGACCTCGTTTCCAATATATAATCTTTTTATAGATGGTGCAAAGGTTAACCTAAGAAAAAAAAATAGTTTATTATAATATGCCAGGTACAGTTGAATATATGTAAGATTTGAAGAATTGTCTGATGTTCCACCAGAGGATATACCTGTATAAACATCAAAGTGATGCTACCTGACTACCTGTAGTAAACCCTCTACTGCTGTACATGAAGTACAGTATGTACATGATGCCCCTAAGGGTTAGGTACACTGAAGAGAGTTTGCTGGATACATCACTGTGTGACCGTGTCCGAATTCCATAATACGCATTAAGTACTTAAATACACCACACATAGCATACTATTTGTATGTGATATGTGTAGCCTGGAATACTACCACAGTTCCAGCGGAAGTGTTTGTAGTGTTACTGTCACTGTCAATGAGATTAACACATGAGAAATTCTGGATTCTACGTATGGATGCAGATATTGTTTGCATCGCAAACCTGCGTATACTTCAACAGCGTATACATACTATTAGTATGTACTGTATATAGTATAGCGAATTTGGTCACAGAATGATTTTTCATGCTGGTTGTGTCCTGGGCAAACGGCAGGCTGTCTGGATCAATAGATTCATCTCTGGTGAGTTGTTACTATGAGGCACAAGGACAAAATGATACAGAAAAACATGGGTGGAAAAACATTGAAAACACAGCTAATGCAGCAGAGAGACCATTGAAATGGTTCTATTTCTTCTCCACTGACAGAAGGGATAGTGCCATGTCATCTATCCAAAGCCTAGCAGCTCAGGAATTTAGAGCACTATATTCCTTAATCTAGTGCATATGCATTTTTTTTAATACACAGCTTTGAACCTGGTTCAAACAATTCAAATATAAATCTAACATTTGGCATAATCAGATATAGTTTTAACCCATGAATCAATCCCCTTGGGTCTGATTTAAAGCACAACTAAACACCTCTGTCCAACTGTTAACTCCATTGGTAGTTTTGGACAGTAGTGAGACCCCCACAGCCACATCAATATTCCTTTTTGAGTTACATAACTGTGCCGTATTTAATGCCGGCATACTTCCCCAAGGGGGACTAGCATACATACAGTATACAGTCCAGTTATGAGCAATTGCTCTTTTCTCTTAGCCTATACTGCCGGTAATGAAGATTAGCTTCAGCACTAGTCAACACCAAGTGGTTAACTTCACAAAGGGCTCTGGACAAAGCAGAAACAGGACTTTTGACTTGCATCACAAACGCTCCCCAAACGCCCACACTTGAAGATCATTCAGGGCCAATCAATACAGACAAGGGAAGGAAAACGATTGAGTGCATGGGGGGTAGTGAATGAGACTATAGGAGAGGGAGAGAGACGGAGCATGCAGTGGATAGCTGTTGTTGCCCTTGGCCAGCAAAGCATGGAGGACAATTAGGTACATCAAAGACAACTGCTGGCACCACTAACTCTCTCTTGAGTGGCTGAATCTCTCTCTCTCTCAAACACACACATGCACAAAGACAACAAAGGCTCTGACATTAAAACAATAAAAAAGGCGATCAAAAGGCATCATGTGTCACCGAAATTTCTGAGTAATTTGTGGTAAAATGATTGAATGTTTTTCTCCACGTATAAAAGGTGTGCCCTGCTCTCTAGTTACATAACTTAAGTCCAGTCAATTAATTCTCACTGTTGGGCTCTTTGCCAATACACATCAGTCAGGGTATCTGATGAAGCCCAAAGCCAAATTTAAGAACCATGGAATCGTGATTATAATCTCATGTATAAACTGAACTGTAATGGAACTCACAAAACCTGAGTTGTAGACAGAAAAAGATGCACAGCGTGATTGCCGTTACATAAACCCCTGGAGACAACAAATAGCAGAAAAGAACTTTACTCTCTTTCATGCAGTATTGAGCTGCTGGTGCTCGGAGGCCTGATCAGTTTATTCTGATACTTGATAGGTTAACCCACGCTGATCAGGGACTGCATTTTCTAACTCTCACCCACTCATGGAGACAGATGACTCCCTCTGGAGGTTTTTTTTAACGGTCCCTGGCCTGCAGTCTGTGTGGATTGGCCCCCTGCCAAGGCCGGAGCATCTATTGTTGATATTGAACCGGCTGCCACTCAAGAGTTACATAAGCACCCCCCTGCCACCCCTTTTGGCAGCCAAAATAGGTGCCAGGCTTCCTTTCAGGCCCTGGTTGCAAATGCTGGAACACTGCACTCATTTGTTACCATGGCAACCGCATATTAGCCAAACATGGGGAATATGGAAGGGAGGGGCCATGGGGAAGTAAAATTAAGTCTGTCCCTGACAGTCATACATCCAGTAGATGTAGTGTAGCATCTGTAGAAGAGCCTTTAACAATGAAAGGTACACCATAACGGAAACAAAATACTGTCATTGCATTCTTGGTAATAAGGGAATGTATGCTTTGATTGAAAATTGCCATTTAATATCAAACACACAGAAAACCAATTCAGTTCTTTCACTAATGTTTTAATTCATTTGATCTTAGTTAACAATCAAAATGTTGACATTCAGCAAAGTCATGAACACAGAAAGAGAGGAGAGGAATAGAGGAGCCATCTGAAAGACCACACCTTTTTTAAGTCTTAAAAATAGACAGTAATTAGATCTCAGTGGATAATTAAAAATAAATGATTTCTTCTTTATTAATGTGTTCCCCCACCAGTCACTAGCCTTCCTGTCTGCCTGCCTCGCTCTCTGCTCTATATTTAAGCAGTTCAGGATCCAAAACCATCAGATATTTCCTCAACAAATAACACACCGGGCGCGGTTACGCGTGCATGAATGCGTGCGTACGAAGCGTCTATGCGTGTTTGACGGGTGTATCAAACGACATGTTTCCAATGGCAGGGAGAGCCTTTTGTCTAGAATATAAAGGAGAAACAGAGCCAATGCAGACAGCACCAATGAATGTTTATAACCAGACCACATTCAAGCATATGTGATCACTGCATACCAAATTATATAAAAGGATGAAAATTGCTGTCATAGAAAGTTATTAAAAGCTATTAAAAATATAGGCCAAGAGAATTCTTGTCTTTCTTTGTTTTTAGAAAGTACAAAAATGCTTAGTTAAAAACACTATGAATCTATAGATTCATGTAGGAATATTAAAAGGGGGACTGATTAAGACGTTCCCCCCGCTTGCTCCTAGAGGTCAATACTTTCCAGGAAGTCCTCATCCTCCTCTTCCTGCGACGCTACAATCTGAGGGGGCGGGGCTTGAGCCTCCTCCAGCAGACGTCTCTCCAGCACTGCGTCCTCAGCGCTGAGCTCCTCCCCCTTCGTCAGCACATACAGGAAGTAGTGAAAGCCGTCCCCGAAACTGCGCTGACTGACGGACCAGCTGTACTCGCTGCGGGCGTAGAGGCGCTTCCGGAAGTGCGGCTGGGCAAAGGTGACGGACAGGAAACGTCCTGCAGGCTTTAGCACACGACTAACCTGGGAGTGGGAGAGTAGAACGCAAACAGGACAGTAAAGGACGTTAGCACAGCGGTTCTCACAGAGAGGGTCCCGATGGGTGAACACGCGATGGATGACAAGATGTTTCAACATTATTTGTTTATTTTACACTTGTAATTGTTTTATATGCAGTTTATCTAATGGTGTTTTAAATGTTTTTCCAATTTTTATGTTAACATTTTATTTAATGACAATAAAATAATAGAAAATACATACTACAGCTTTTTTTTGTTGCAAAAGTGATAAAAGGTAAACCTGATTTGACTTGAGTACAAGTTCATTAGATTACATTAAAATTTCACAATAAAAAAACACTTGAATCTGATCCACCCCACGTCATTTGCAAGCTCATGCCTAAAGCTGTACTGTACCTTAATACAGTATAGGAATGGATAGATCTGCCTGGGTTTTGGGTGCTTTGGGTCGGGCTCACGTGCAACCCGCTATCGAAGCTACGCAGACTGATGTCATGCCACCCGGGTTAGCCAGAACGGCTCCCTTTGCGCGTTGCTGCCGTCTTCGGGGAGAAGAGCAGCGGGCGTCTCCTTCCTGTCTCACGTGACACAACTCCACACCAGCAAGCGGCTAGGATATTAATTATTCACTCTCCAGTGTGATGGAGAGGAAGGGCTGAGGCCTCTGGTGAAAGGGTAAATTCAGTAACACTAAAGGCAGAGAAAAGCGTGGAAGAGCAAACGGGCTGACAGGGTTTCGGAGGACTTGACAGAAAGATGGCGAGAGGCGGCAGTAGAGGAGCAGACCCGGAGAGGCTTTAGGAAGTGAATAAACACCTTCAGGGCGAATGAGTTAAGGGGAGTGCATCATTCTGTCTTCACCTAAGATTTATGACACTGAGATACATGGGCCCGCTTCCTCTGCCTGAGGCATGGTTCTTCCAGAGGCTTACGTCACAGGTGATTAGAAGGCTGACTCAGGCTGACCCAAGAAGGCAGTGAATTACAGCCATTTTCTATTTATATACTAAGTCAAACGGTTATTGTTTTTACAGACAGCATTTACATTTAGTAGATGCTAATTTGTTATTCAAAGGGACTCACAATAAGTGCATTGCAAGACCACATCATATATCACATTCCGAAGTACTTAAAGTGTTATTGCTAAGAACAGATCAATACATAATACATTATTTTTGTCAGCTAAGAACACATGCCGTTTCTGGTGTGAGGACCAGCAGTGAATGATACAGCTGAGTCTTGTATGACGATCGTTACAGTCATAAATAGCTACTGTACCTTGAATGGAAAAAGAACAGCTGCATAATATTTCACCGTGCTCGAAGAAGACCATGATTAATGTTTGGAGAGACATGATGGGTTGAAATCCCCTGCTGGCTAAATGATTGTCTAGAGTGGTTGGTACAGTAAACAAACACGGATTCTAAACACATTTAAGATCACTAAACACATGGGGACACACACCACATTTCCCACTGTGTGTTACTGTAGCATACGGAATTGACCCACATTCTCTCTTACACACGCACACCGCACACACACACACAAACACACGCACAGAAAACACTGTGGGAGTCAAGATGCTCTACTCTAAGAGGGGTGAGTCATATACATGCATATTTGTTTATGGACACAAAGCCCACACGGCAACACCAACGGTGACACGTTGTAAAGGTCCACACTTATGAGGACGAGGATAATAATCACAATTAAATGTGAGAAATTGCAGGTGTGCAACTCCACCCCTCGCCTGAATACTACAGGGTGTGTTTACTGGAGATATTTTATCCTAACATGCAACATGAACTCACACAGACGCAAAGAAGTACACATTGATAGTTCAATGTCCATCCGTGTCTTGTGTTGTGAGTCTGAATAAGCAGCGGCTGGGTGAGGAGTCAGGCTTTAACACCCAGCCCCAGAGGAGCGCTGAGGTTTACCCTCGGTGCTCCGTCTGTAAGCTGATCCTAATACAGACGTACGGCTTCCCCCCTGAATATACCACCACTCATCCTAGAACGGGATCTGGATCCCTCACTAGAGGTCCATATGCACTTGTGGACTGTATGCTAGTGCATAAAGCTGCAGCCAGAACTGGACCTCACTTCTAGTGTTGGGGTCCAGATTCTTGGCTACCCTCATCCTAAAACCACTTCTAAAATGACGTAATGACCAAAATAAACATCTAAGTACACACACACACACGACATCATGGCCTCCTCTAAATAATTCAACATGGGGAGGAAGCCCGCTTGTAAGCGACATGACCCGTCTTCAGTGTACCGTGACCACCTCAGATTAGCCTTTTGACACAAAGCGCAGCATAAAAAGATAACATAAAATATTTAGAGCGAGTTAGGATCACCTTTCAATCTAACTGGTGTTTGAAGTATCCCAACATATACAACTGTCCTTTAATACGATACTCACCTGTAGCTTGCAAGCCCTCATAGGTTATGGTGAGAACACTGTTCTTGGACCTCCCATGAGTAAATGTGTGATGTCACATTTCACAAAGTTTATTTATAGTGCGTAATCAAAGTCTAATAAATAAAACTACTTCTGAAAGATGAACACAAACACATGAGATGTTGTACCTGAAAGCAATATACAGCATCATACAGACCATAAAATAGCACTGACAAAAGGTATTAAGGTACAAAAGGATCATAAATGCTCATCTGTACAGGCATCTTTAAATTGCTTAGCCTAATACAGCACTTAATATACACATTTTAAAATATGTCACAAAGACAGGCATTAACATTTTGGTCAAGTTGTAAAAGGCACATGACTCATTGCCTAAGATTATACGGCATAAATATAAAATTAGATTTTTTTGTTGTTGTTGACAATTAATCAATTAAATTAATCATTAATCATACTCATTCATTAAAGAATGACAGTTTGCAGGACATTAGTGTTATGTTGTTAATATTTTTAAATGTTTTTTTCCCCCCTTTTCCTGTGCCCCTGCGTCCAAAAGCTTGTTGATGTGTTAGCGAGTGGTTTATGATTAGTCCATTGTATTTAGCTTGGCAGCAAGGCCTTGAGCATAGGAAAGATGACGTGTGCCAGTATTGGCAGAAACAGATGAACTTGGATAACCCTTCGAATGATTAACTTTGCATATGTCAGTAGTACCGGTCTGCCTGACCTTTCATCATCAGTCGGTGAGAAAATGATAAGCAGTATATCCAAGGAGAATGAGATAACATTTTCTCTATGTGGAAGCTCCAGGTAAAATCCTCCCATTCTTTCTCCTTGTCCTCACTAGATGATGATTTGATCACCCCTCCCCTTATATTTCCTTTTCTTCCCTCCTTCAGTTCAGGTTTGCCTCAAGAAAACTGAGATACCTTATATCCCGGCCTGGTCATTTGAAGACGCACAATTTTCAGTTTCTCTGGTTTTACTATTTATACAGTTTTATTTGTATTTCATATATTTATATTATTATCTTTTAAAAAAACTGCAGAGGTCTCTTAATTTTTTCTAAAGCTGTAAGCTTAGTTTAACATGGGGTGAGAAGGTATCCCTCCTGTGCGTCATTACACCCCTAACCAACATACAGTACAGTATCTGCATCCCAGCAACAAAAGACACACGTAAAAATTCAGCACATCAGTTGAAAATTGTTCAGGGAGGCTGCAAAATGTGGGAGGATTAGCGCGCGTGTGTGTGTTGGGGGGGGGGGGGGAGTAGTGACAAAAACAGAGCGCTATCTCTAGCCAGCAGACCTGTAAGGACCATACTTCGCTGTCTCCTTCAGATGTGCTGTACACCCACACGGGCACGAGCATGCTAAACAAACAAGCACATGCACACAAACCCCGCCACACGTGCACACGGAATGACACCAACAAACCGATATTCATGTAATGCTGTTAGAACTGCAGGAATGCGCACATGCGCACGCACGCACGCACGCACACACACACACACACACACACACACACACACACACACACCTGAACTTGTACTGAACTTGGGTCATATCTTCCTACATTGTCTGCAAATCTTCTACTCAGGTTTACTTTCTCTACCAGCCACCTCCTATTGTAGTGCTGCAACCCTCTCTGTGACCACCCCAACCTCCAGGAAACATAAATAAAAACATCAAATACATACAGTACATACATACATGAGCCTTTCACATCAATGGCTTCTCATTAACATGTTAACAAATGGGAGTGGGGGAGAGAGAGCAGGAGAGAGAAGTAATGGATGGGAGGAGTGTGGGGAACAAAATAAAGTAGCAGACAAAGTGGATCTCTCTATTTCTCTCTCTCTGCTAAAAGAGCCCAGTGTTCAAAGCCTCCATCTGCCCTGTAAAGATGTAAACTTGATTGTGTGTGTGTGTGTGTGTGTGTGTGTGGAGGGGGGGGGCTGTGATCACACATATCTCAGTGCAAAGTGCCATCTTCCATTTGTCCTCATTTGTTTTGTTCTTTTAACACCGAGACACCAATACAGCACTCGTCTAAAAACCAATGTATGTGGCCTTCCAAACATTTCTGTTCCGCTAACAGTGCAGGCTATGGCCACTATGCTGTAGGCCAACAACCCCAACAGTCAAGACCTAAAGCAAATCCACAGAACCTGATGGATGTGTCCCTCTGCCCAGCCTACACATCGCCCCAGCAGCTCCTCTGCCCACCCACTGAATAGCTGAATTATACATCAGAGACCTTCTCCTCCTTTCTCCTCCCTGCCTGTCCTCTCATCTGCCTAGCCTCGCTAAGACAACAAGTGTGTGTTTCTTTGTTTATGTGGGGTGTGTGTGTGTGTGTGTGTGTGTGTGTGTGTGTGTTTGAATGTTTGCCTCGGAGCTTCTGGCGCATAGGCAGACACCGACAGCATCTACCTCCTTTCAACTATCTGCATCCTTCTCACTTGCACCGAGCGTTACCATGGAGACAAAAGTTTAGCCCTGGTCGAAGTCGTGTATGTAGGCCACTTTGTGACGCTCCACTGGGGTCCAGACGTACGGCGAAACCAGTCAACATGAGACGATGACGTTCCCACCGTATTATTAAAAGGAAAATAATAGCTCAAGCCAATTGCACTTCAAGTCGGGTTGTAACGTCGAGACACAATCGAGTAGTACGAGTCTACCTGTGTATCCCTGGAGGTGCTTCACATGAATAGAAAACAGTTGGACCTAGCCAGGGGGTCTGGAGTGCGTGGTGGGGGGTATGTGGCTGTGAGAGAAAACTCCACAGCGGGGGGAAGCTTGTATTTGGGCTGACACTAAAATTAGAAAGCCCTCTAAAAGGCCACAATAACAAAGTATATTTAAGGGAACAAAGCAGATTATCTCTTTCTCGCCTTATCTCCACAATCTACACAGGGGCAGGATAACCTAGTGGTCTAGGTGTTGGACTCCCAGCCGGAAGGTCGAGGGTTCGAGCCCCGGAGTTGACCTACCTGTAAGCATCCTTGAGCTTTGAGCAAGATGCCTAACCCCTATGTGCTCTATGTAATAGCACCATGTAATTGTAAGTCGCTCTGTATAAAAGCGTCTGCTAAATGACCTAATTGTAATACACCCACAGGGTCAAATGTAGGTTTGAACAAGTTAAAATATAACAAGGTGTACCTTGAAGTCTCATCCTGTGCAGGGAAAATTCAGTGAATAAAACCATCATTGGTTGGTTTTTATTTATTTGCTTTACCATGGGGCTCCTAAACGGGTCACTGGGGACAATTGTATGATGCAATAATTTGGCTGAAAGGAAAATGAAAGCTTTTGCTGGGTCAGTGCTAAAAATTAGAAGAACTACTGTCTTCAGGCTGCGTTTTATAAAAGGATATGAGTGGATGCAATGTGGCACTGTGCGCATGTATGCTTTTACTATGTGTGTACAAATTTAGTGTGTGTGTGTGTGCGTGCGTGCGCGTGTGCGTGTGCGTGTGCGTGTGCGTGTGTGTGTGTGTGTGTGTGTGTGCGCGCGCAGGGCAGGATAGTCTAGTGGTCTAGGTGTTGGACTCCCAGACAGAAGGATGCTTACAGGTAGGCCCCAGAGTTGGCCTACCTGTAAGCATCCTCGAGCAAGATGCCTAACCCCTGTCTGCTCCAGGTAATTGTAAGTCGCTTTGGATAAAAGCGTCTGCTAAACGACCTCATTGTAATTGTGTGTGTGTGTGTGTGTGTGTGTGTGTGTGTGTGTGTGTGTGCGCGCGCGCGTGCGTGTGTGTGTGTGTGTCGATGTCTACTCGATTAGTATCTTTGCATTCAGCAGCGTGTTCTCCCCTGATGGCAGGCCGGAGGGGAGAGGTTTGCTCTAATCACAACACTACTTCTCCATCTGGCGGGAAAAGGCAGACACACGGATCAGACACCCACATGCACGCCCGCGTGTGATTACACGCCCGTGCAATCACACTTCCGGTTTACACTTCTGTAAGGAAGTGTGATCCTCTCTCCTCCAGGAATCTGTGTATAATCACGACACTATTGACATTGCTGTTAATAATGTTAAGCATTCCTGGAAAACAGATCCCACAACAACCCTATGCACTTGGCCTGTCTGCCACAGCGGAGTCAGCAAATCTGTAATAAATGAACTCGTGGCTCTGAGTGGTTTCAACAGCAGCTGAACACTCACAGGAATACAAGCCGTGCAGAAACTAGAGCAACACACGCGCGCTGGTACAGTAACACATTTGGCTAGGACGCTGGCAGAGCAGATGAGGGTATTTCTCTCTCCCCCAGTATCTCTTATCCCCCTATCGAACAACTTATTTTATTATCAAACCCTCACTAGCACGTACATGTAATTACCCTCTAAGTCTTTGTGGTTTGCTGGCAGTAGCTGGGTAATTATTTCATTGTAGTACACCCCCTCGCGACACAACAATAGCAAACCAATAGGTATTAGCAATTAGCTTCTCGAACTGGCACGGCAATTTGTTCTCTTGGACAGCCACAGCAACTGCAAAGGGGTGTTGTTAATATTATCATTATAGTAAATAACCCAGGCATTGATTTCTAAGATCAATAAAGAAAGAGATGCTGCAAGATCAATAATATTTCTGTACGGTCTCGAGTAAGGTCCAAAAGGTTTTAAAAGTTACACTCCTCGATTGGGTTAGTGTTCACAGAATGCTTAATTTCCTCCCCAGCTCACTATTTACATTTTGAAACAATTGTACAGGTAGCTAATCGAGGAGGGGTAGAGAAGATGTGAGGGCTCTAGGGGAGGAGTTGATATAATGCAAGCCAATATACCAATCAATGAGCCAATGTCATTTCAGTGCGATTTCACACACAAAGTAGGTCGTGTAGCTTTTTTTTTTTTTTGTCTTACTCCCTCTTCAGTGGAGAGCCAGAGAGCGAGAATTTGGCAACAGTTGGGAAGGAAGGGCAGTAAAGTGGGCCAGTGTGTCTGCCTGTTAATGGGGTCTCCCGCGGGACCGGGACGGGAAAAGGACCAGCCCAGCACTGGTTCCAGAAGCACACAGATCGTCTGCGCTCACTAGGCTAGCAGGTCAGGCAAGCCCCCGGAAACCAAATCAACCATTTAACGCTGTGGGTTTTACCCTGGGGGTTGGGAACCCAGATAGCGCCCAAATATCCCCTAAAAGGAAGTCCATGCATGAGGAGGAGGGGGGGGGGGCAGGGGAGGAGTTAGCAACTTCTTTTAATAGCATAACACAACACATAAAAAATATACCATTACCCCGCGACCCAATGTTGGTATGTTTCTGGTACATTATGTTCATTCAAACAATGTTGGCACATCTACACCTCAAAGAGTTTTTTCTGCTGTCTTTGCCTGACCGGTCTTATCTAAAAGGCTTCAAGCTTTTGATTCAGCTCAGTATTGAGAAGAGCGCCATTGAGTCAGAAATGCAACGAGTTAACCGGCTGATTTCTTTTAACTCTCACTCTGCCTCAGGTAATATCTGAGGAGGGGAGGGGAGGAGAAGGGAACACATTCCCTACTCCCCAGTGGAGCCATAGGAGAAAAGCCATTCATCAAGAGCAGTGCTGGTCTGAGAAGGTAACACCAACAGGCTACATTATCAGGCTACATTACACTTCAGTGCTTTAGAGCTCTAACTGGTTTCAACACTGCACACCCTTACTGGCTCCCAGCCACACAAACACTGTAAATACAGTATGCTGTTAGTTTAGGCAGTTGTAAAAGTAGCTTGGTATAATAGGATACGTACAAGGTAGTGTGGCACAGTATATGACAAATAATGTTAATGTTAATAATAATAGTAATAATAATAACAAAATTAATCGTCTCAAATTGCTTATCAACATCAGCACAAAAGCTTACATCTTATACAGAGCTACTGTATAGGGAAGGCAACGCTTCACTACAACACTATAGCATACGTCTACTGTACCTACAGATGCGGGCAAACCTGTTTCCATAACAACCCAAAAGACAACATAAATAAAACACCTTCAGCTAATTTATTCTAGAAGTTATAGTCGCTAGAAAGTGAGTCTGCTCGTCTTTTCGTGTCTATTGGTTTAAGTAAGTACGCCACACAGCCTCATTTGTTTTGTTTTCCCACAATACTTCTCACTGTCCATCTACTGCAGTTTGTTTTTCCCATGTTTGTTTTGTTTGGGGATGCATGTCAAGAGCCAGCAGTCTGCGGTGCTAATCAGAAATAATGTCATACTGGTGCCAAGCATGTATTAACACCTCACGGCAGGTGTAGGTTTCTAACACAGGGGTGCCACACTGGCTCAGCTTGCATGGGAGCCTGCAATAGTCCACTTGAATGGCTGAAACATTCAATTCCATTCTCAACTATGACCATCCAGTATGTTCCTCATAGGATAAAACCCATAGGCCTACATGATGTAAAAAAAAGGCCTGGCCATCACTGAAAGCTTCTCTAGGTCCGACAAGCTTTGGTTTCTACGAATTGCCAACAACTTTTCATATTTCAAAAAGATGGTAATATTTAACGAGTTGCTCTTCATACCTAAACAGAGCAGCTTTTCCAAGTTAAATAAGTGCTGCACTGTGAAGCTGTGCATTAACTATGCAGCTACTGTCTCATTACGGCCGAGTGCCAAAGCCTGGAGAGTTAGACGGGCTTTAGCTCCACACCCAGGGGAGCTAGTGATAGGCCTGAGCCCAGCATAGTGTGACCGTGGGGGGGGAGGAACTGGACCCACATTAAAGCCACAGGAATAGCCAAGACAAGGAGGCGGAGAAAGAGATTGTTGGGGGGTTAGACGATGAGATGAAGGGAAGGAGGGGAGGGAGGGGAGGGAGGGAAAAGGAGGGTGAGTAGGGAGATTTAATTAGGCTGGCTGCAGGGCCAACTCTGCCTCTCTTCATGTACTGTATGTTTACTGTACTGTATGTTTATGTGCATGCGTGCGGGGGCCCGTGATTTTTTGCATTCATGTAACACATGCAAACGTGCTTGTACGCGTGCGTGTGTGTCGAGGAAGAAGAGCACACGTCACCTCAGGCAAGACACTTTACAGTAGGCAAGGAGGGCTATGCTCATTTTAGCTTCAAAGTGTTTTTTTAAGAACAAACACACCAATTATTTTCTTCCAGATTTGCCAGAGACGTGTGTGTGTGTGTGTGTGTGCATGCGCTCATGTGTTTTGTGTGTGCCTTAGACCACTAGCAAAGCCAACTGATGCACAGCACAAGCACAGTACTGCCAGTCTGTCAGCATTGTGTGCCGTCAGCCTCTTGGATCGTATAGCTCTCACTAATGCCAGTGCCTTAACATCTGACCCAGGTTCATATTGGCTCAGAGTGACTGCAGCCATGGGCAGCATGAGTTTATGCTGCAGTGAAACTACTATATACGTCTGGCATGCCGGTTAATCCAGCACAATTCACTATTTCAGGCCTCTCTTTAACAGATTAAACAGCTATTTCTGACATAAACCCCGTGTGAAGTGCAATCTGCCTGGCCAGAAAACTACAGCTACCACTCATTTGTTAGGACAGATGGAGAGATGATAGAACAGGCAGGCTAAAGTAAACTGGGATCTCAGCTCTGATAAATAGACCAATGGAGGGATTTCTTTCCAGGACCCACCCCCTCTGTCTAGTCCCTATGGTGACTAAACAGCAGCCCAACCCAGTGTCTGGATGACACTGCTGGCTCAGACATGACAGTTAAGTGACTAGTTTCACTTTACGGATAAAAGAATAATAATAAGCTCACACATATATAAATGCACAAAATATATAATAATAATAAAAAATATAAATTGCAGAAAGACCCACTTACTACTTACTGACAAAACAACATCTATTACATGCATCACTTTTGCATTCTGGCCGCTAAATATCCCGGGGCATGGTCGTAATCCACCTCCTTCGTTTGTTGGAGCGCATGCCTACTACTTAGCGTAGAGGCTACATCTCTGACTACTTGACCAGCAGGTCAGGATGAATACACAGTGATAACTGATCATCTCAAATACATACAGATCGGAGTAAACAGAGAGTTTATCTTTATCAAACATTATTCCTCCGGCCACGGCGGTCTGAAACAACTATATTCATGGTCACCAATGAACCAGTAAGAACCCAGATGCTAAACCCTGTTAAAATATTCTCAACCTGATCCAACCACTAGATTACAACTGAAAAGAATAATAATATACCCACTGCTCTATACCCACTGAGATGATATTGCTAACCTTGAAATGTCCCCTCCAATTAAACATTCTCTCTCAAACGTCCCGACTGGTACGTACTGGTGAACTGCCATGTTTATGAGCTATTTTTGTGTCTGCCTGATCCTGCAGGCAGAACAGAAGGCATAGACTGCCTCAGCAGAGGCCACCCCATGTGCCTCTATAAGGGCTGGCTACAGCGTGAGCAGTGGATGAGCAAGCAGAGGCTCACCCACTTTAATAGTATAGTATATAACTACGATAAAGACTTGCTGCTTTCCAAGGAAAAGGGTTGACGCTCTCAGTGGGTTTTAATACCTTTTGAGCCAGAACCCCACATTGAAAACCAATGCTGTACAAGGTTAACCATAGAGCTTGCAAGCCAGTCTGTGGATTTTTTCTGGTCATTATAGTGCAAGAATTTTTTTGGCAGTGGCAGCAGCTGTTACCACCTCATTTAAAGTAGAAAATGCTCTGTTTTCCCCCCTCTGTCAATCCTACTTTCCATCTGTGTTCCTGTATAATCGGTTTCCCTCTTTTACAAAGGCTTTGTCTATCTCTCTAGGAGACAACGAGACCAGATACTTAGGGGGGAGTTTTAACAAGAAAGAATGTCCCCAGGCTGTCGTTTTTCATAATGAAGGACTGAGGCAACAATATGGCTTCAACACAACCCAAAACAGACGTTCTCACTGCCATGCCATTGTAGCAGGCTCAAAAATATGTATAATTTCTATCCAAATACTGATATTCAAAGAAAATGTTTGTAGAAGGTTGTTCATATTATTCTGAACAAACTTTTAACCTTTAGGGTTAGGATTTTCAGAATCCTGTTGTTGAATTTGTTGTGACATAAAAGCCCAGGCCAGTTTCAGTGGCCCTATGCTAAACTGGATGACTTAGTGCGAGGTAAAGTGCCTAAGCCATCAGGTGTCTCTCCAAAGGTTTAGATGCCTCTAAAATGAAGATTTTTAGAGACAGAGGAGATAGAGGAGCAGAAAGTATACACTAGGGATGTAACCGAATACAAATGCATTTTCAGAAGTGAATAGATAATGATCTCTAAACAGATGCGAATGCCAACCCGAAATTGACGTTGTTTAATTTAGTTGTTTTTTTACTGTGCAGACCTGTTAGAAAGTTTCCAGATGGTTTCCTTAGACTACAGAAAAATGGAAATTTGAAAATGCTACCTAAACAGTAAAGCATTGCTAAAGGCAAGAAATACATTGACATTAAAAGCTTCTTTAAAACTACTAGCAAACCCCATGAACATGAACAAACCAAATTATTTGATCAGAAAATGTATTTAAAACAAATGTAATGATTTTCTGAAATTATAAATATAAATGTATATACTCTTAAATGTCAAACGCTAACCTTCTCAGTATATCCCATTTTCTTGATCAGAGAGGAACAAAAAAAAAAAGGAAATAAGGAAAAATAAAGATTATTTTTCCTTGCAATAGGAAGACGGGATGCACTGCACTGTCACCTAGTTTCCATGGAAACCTGTTGCTATGGAAACAGGCCCTGGATGAACTTGGGAGTTGGCGGTGGAGGTTTTTACCAGGGAGGCAAGGATAGAGAACCGAAATGGGAAAAGAAAGACAAGAGAGTCATTGAAGAAGGAGCGTTGGGGGGGTGTAAAAAGAGACGAAAGAAGGAGTGCTATTGTAGGACTATGGGAGAGAACACTGAGCTAGCACAAGCAAGTTAGCTTCTATAACAGCATTAACACCACCGACGCCGCACCATCTGGACCCACCAGGTGTGAAATACACTCGACCAGGGCAGGAGATTTCTTTTGCCTGTAAAAGCAAGAATGCTGATAAAACATGATGTGCTAAAGAGGAGGGCAGCCCAGGCCATTGACAGTCAACTCAGTGCTCTCATCTCTGTGCAAAGCAAACGTTACATAACCACTGTGAGGCTGCCAGCCACACTATACAACTGTCCAGGTACCTCTATGTTTGTGTGTAAAGCATCCATGTGTGTGTTACGAACAGATTGCTAGAGGTGTTGGCGTGTGTCTGCATGTGTGAACAGATAGTGTCAGTTTTGGGGAGAATAACAAAGGCGGGGGGAGCAGGGAGCAAGCAGGTGAAGCCAAGGCTAAGCTATTGACTGAAAAATGCTCAGATTTCTGGCAAATCAATGTGGGGCTACATTCGGTTTCCGAAAAAATCTCCTCCTCCCTCTATCCGTCCCTACCTTGCCTAGTTATAACTTCTCACTGGTTAAATTAGTTGGATGATTAAAATATTGTTAAATTAATTGATTTATGCAATTCATTGCTATAATTATTTATTTTTCCTATTTTTGTTTTTGTTATATTTAACGTTTATATACTGTATTTTTTCATTTCTATTTATGTTATTATTTTTGCTAGACTACATTTGTGTCGCAAAAAGTTGCAGAGACATAGATAACTGCCTGGGGCAGCAACTGACATTGTAGGGCCACTGCAGGACAGACTGAATCACAAAAACATTTTTCTTTGCTTAAAAAGATTCATATGGCGTGTGCTGTACATTCTTTATGGTGGAAAAAGGTACATAGTACATTTTTAAATCAACCCTAAAGTGACCTAGAACTTGTTCAATAACAAGATAAATCACTATCAACACAGCATAACCATCACTTACTGTATTATTTCATGTACCAACCACTAAACAGTGTAACAGAAAAATATATATGAGAATGAACTCCCATCCCCTGCCCTGTATACAGTAATATTGTGTTTGCACGAGTATACATACAGTATATGTGTATGTCTGCCAACTGCCTCCTGACAGCTCCTGACGGCTAATGTTTCAGGGACACACACACACACACACACGTCACTGTCATAGCGTCAGGGAGCTCGGAGATGACAGTTAAATAAATGTGCGGGAAGTTAACGGGAAACAGCTTAGTGTGCCGTCTGCTGATTCAAAGACAGCTGACAGGCCCGTTCAGCTCCTCTGTATTAAAAAGGCACCGCAGCACAAGTGAGAATCATACTGCACACAACTCTGGGTGCACATAATGGAGCACAGGGCACGCTGAGTGGAACTAGCACAGACACACATACAGTACACAGGCACGTATGTATTTTACAGGCCTCTCTGTATGTACTGTATGTGTGTGTGTGTGTGTGTGTGTGTGTATCCACAACACTAGTGGCCAGCTGTTCAGCAGGGGGAACCTCTTCACATCTGCCAGCTGGCTTTGACCTGGAGTGGAGGGCATCTGCTGTGTAGTGATGAAGAGGGGGATTGGGGACAGAGAGAGGAGTAGGGGATGAACTGGATTACAGGAAGAGGGAGTGCGGGGGGAGATATACAATTAGACACCTGGGGATCACAGTGCAAGCAGAAATGGGACTGATTAATAAGAGATATATGATAAAAGATACAGGGAGCTACACACACAGCTTTTGAAAGAAAGTCTCATTTAATTTGTGTTCATTAAAATATAATAAAAATAATGCCATAATAAAAATACATGCCATAAAAATACATGCCATAATGGTTGTGACATGTATTTTATATCCTCCTGTTGGTGTAAATGGTCTGCTCGCGCACTTTCACTTGGCGCACGAGCAGATCCGTTTCCTCTGGCAAATGCACCATTATAATAGTAATCCACGAAGGTGCAAGTGCACCTGGCTTTTAGAGGGAATGGGAGATGACACTCTGATTGGTTTATTGGACGGTACGCCCGAAATACACCCACGGATAATCAAGAGACAAGTACAACGCTTTTGAACAATGCGCCTGGTGCTGCGACCATTTTTTCCGCCGTTAAACTAGCAAAAGTGGATTTGGACACGCCCGAAATGCACTCCTAAGCGTTTATAACAGTATGTCTAATACTTGGTCAGGTGGCTGGTCTGCCAGAGACGATAGGCTGAATTAATCGTATTAAGTGTAACCCAGTGCCTCAATACTGACCGTACGTTGTTTACTTTTGACTTATCACTTTCTGTAAGTGTCACCAAATCTACCTAAACTAGGTCTTCAAGCTAAGTCGCTGAAAAGTCTGTTGCTTTAAAAGCCAAGTCCTTTAATGTCTGTTAGCATTAGGCTGTGTGAGCGTCTGTTGACTCTAGTGTGACGTTTGTCCTGTACGATGCCCTATAGCTGGGATGTAGAATGACAGAAGCTCCAAACAACACAAATCGACCCAACCTCATGTTCAGTGAACTATAAAAGGTTGGAGCTGAGGTGAAAAGAGAGCGAAAACTCTGCCCTGGAGAGGAAAGAAAGTCATGTTTGATTGATCTGCAATGGAGAGATGGACAAACAGACACAACAAACACACACACACCTCTCTCTTATCCTTGTCATTTATCAGTTATTTTATTATTAGCGATATAGACATTCTCAATTGCAATGCATTACAGTGAATATGGTCTATCCCGACATGTAGAACTGATTCATTAAAATGTACAACTCAGTGGCCTTTATGGCACAGCCAGTCTGTGACACAAACACACATACAAAAGAAATGAACACCCTTTCAATATAAAACTGAAGTAATAGCCTAACATTTACCGTGAGCATGAGAGAAAGACACAGAGAGAGAGAGACACACAGGCGGACAGAAAAACAATGAGTGGGAAAGCAGTTGAGTCCAGCCTGCCCCCTCCTGTCCTGACACCGAATGGCGTTAATGAGAGAAAAGACACAGATGAAGGAAGAGCAGGCAGAGACGAAGAAAAAGTGTGCAGAGAGAGAGATAGAGAGAGAGAGAGAGAGAGAGAGAGAGAGAGAGAGAGAGAGCGCTCCATCAGTGGCACATCAGCATATAAAAACAGAAGAGTTGAAAACGTGTAGTGCTGGGTGATATGGCTCAAAATTGATATACATATTTTATATATTTTTTGGGATGATTTTCAACACTCCTCGATACTGCTCAATTTTTGTGTTTAGTATTTAAATTTATCTATAAATAACCCTGAATAACATAATAAAAATAAATGACAAATTTTTTATTTTAATTATTTAGCACCAGTTTAACTCTGCTCTGCATTCATAAATTGTATTCTCTGTATTCATAAATTGAAATGAAATAACCTTAAACATCAAATATTTATCTAATGATAAAAAAAAGAAAATAAATAAAAATATAAAATAGGTCATCAATAAAGAGTTGAGGCAAGAAAATGCATGCAGGTCTCACGAGACGTGGACCAGAGAAAATTGAGTGAATAAGAGAAACTCGGTATTTCAAATTGTTAATCAACAAAATATCGATCGAATCGACATGGTCGAAGAATCGCCCAGCACTAGAAACATGTATAGTAAGTTTCTAGTCAGTTGTCAGTGTGTGGAAACAAACTAATGCAACGCATGCTATATGGATTTCCTAATGTACAAACACTAAACTGGACCTGGAGAAGGCTTATGATCGGGTCCCCCGGGGGATATTGTGGGAGGTGCTGCGGGAGTACGGGGTAAGGGGGTCCCTTCTCAGGGCCATCCAATCTCTGTACAACCAAAGCGAGAGTTGTGTCCGGGTTCTCGGCAGAAAGTCAGACTCGTTTCCGGTGGGGGTTGGTCTTCGTCAGGGC
>JAOEHI010000009.1:2430889-2462015 GCA_025447815.1 Percopsis transmontana
CGTGAGTGACTGGCTGTTTGCAATTCGCAACGCTCACCACTAGATGTCACTAAAAACTACACACTGGCCCTTTAATTACTGTTGGCACCAACTGAACTACCCACCTGCAGTTGACACGGTTTTGAATTGACAGTTCCCAGACTAGTATGCAAAGCAAAGCAAATCATAGAGGCGGAGCTTGCAAAATCTGGATGGTTTTACCAGGCTACTGATCTCTCTTCTCTGGGAAAAAATAAATGTGGTGAGAAAAAAGCTAAGAGAGATAAGAGCTTGGCATAATATCTAATAATATCTTATTCAAATAAACTACTGGTCCCGAAATTTGCAGTGAGCCAAGAGGAAATAGACATGACAATTAAAGGCATTCAGCTTCTTCTTGACTGCATCTAACAACATTATTTCCTCATAGTTGAGATAATGTGAGCTGTTGAGTGGAAGAACTGAAATACCCTAGCAGATTATCCCTACTCTAAATGGTGTCGATATTTTAGCTAGGTCTAATCTAAAGGGTGACGTTGTTTCATCTTAGTTCCGGGCAGTGACGTTACCTGCGTGGGCGGGTTCTGGGTGACATCATCTCGTTGCCCAGCACATGGTAGCGCCTGGCCTCATGGAGCAGCTGGTAGCACTCTGGGGCCGTTTGGATGAGCTGGTCACCTTCCACCGTCTGGACAAAATAGTTGGGGTGCAGCAAGGGCAGGCGAACATGGTGCAACAGATCCTTAAGGATGGACCTCCTGTTCTCCACACTGTAGTACACCCACCGCATCACTGCCTCAAACACCACCTCCTCCTTGCCGATAGAGAGCTCGTCGCTGGCAATGTACTCTTCCAGCTCGTCTCTGCGCAGGTCAAGGAACTCCTCGTGCTGGGCCACCTCAGAGAAGCTAGCCAGTGCATAGCTGCGGCAGCGGTTGGCTAGCTGCTTGAGGGCGTGGGCATCTGCAAAGCGCTGTATGCCAAGGCAGTTGCAGGGGTCCAGCTGGTCCTCCAGGAACTTAGCACAGGCGTCACGCAGTGTGGTGATCTGGAAGAGGCTGGAGGTCTCAAAGAGGAACTGGACATTCTCAGTGGTGATCTTGGCATGGCCGGTATAGACGTAGCAGAGGAAGGAGTCCATAGCCTCGGCCAGGATGCCATTGATCTCCACGAGCATTTCCCGGCTCTCGCGGTGGTCATTGCAGAACATGGCTCTGAAGTAGGAGGAACATGCAGACAGCACGGCGCGATGGCAAGGGAACTCGCGGCCCTGCACAGTGATGACCACGTCAGTAAACAGGCGGCAGTCACGGAACTCATTGAAGACCTGGAGAATGGCCTCTGAGTGGGAGGAGCCAGATGAAAAGTCCAAGACATCCTGACTGGCTAATGTTTTAGAGTCCACCTCAAAAACCTTTAGGAGACAACAAAGTATGTTAACAACTGTGTTCAGATGAATTGTGTTTTTCGACCATCATAACTTAATACAATGAATAATTCAGAAGATGATCTGTGTTATGCGTTATTTGGAGGCACCTTGCGTTTGACAGCAGGGGAGTCCCTGGTCCCAGAGTCTTCCCTGTTCAACCTTCTGCCCAGGATCAACACCATGTCTGCCACCTTCAATATACACTTTCTCTAGATTTTAGGAGTCCTAGGGATACAATTACAATATTTAGTAGAAGTTTTTATTCAAAGCAATTTACAGCGAGTACAATTAGTTTTAAGGAGGTGTTAGGCATCTTGCTAGGGAATGCTTACAGGTAGGGGATGGGGATAGGAAGTGAATTCATCAAAAACTTGTTTCATTTCAAACCATCCTGTAATATGTAAATATAAACTAAAACGTGATTCTCTGCATCATGGAGTTTTCCTTAACTGATATGCACAAATATCAAATGTGGAATTATAAGAAACAGTATGAAAGAGCATCTAACTCAATTAAAATTCTTAGTGAATGAGAAAAACAGGAACTAAGCCTTCTCATACCAGCATTTTTAAGAAATCTTGCATCACTTCTGTAAAAAAACTAATTAGTAGTTAATAGAGAGGACAAACGTGAGCTGTACATAAATTAAAATTCAACTTCCTTTTGCTCCAACTGCTATTAAACAGATGTGTCCTGGGGCACAATGATGACAAAGACAGGCTGGCGGGAGGGAAGTTGAGCAACCGTTGCAGGCCAACATGTCAGTCAGGTTTATTTTGAAACAGAGTGCAGTGGCAAAGCTATAAGAAAGCCAGCTACGTCACCTTCTGAACAATTAACTTTGAATAAGTAGTAAGCTTGTTATTATTGTTTGTTTGCTGTTTGTTTTAGATGTAGAGTAATATCAACAGTAATATATGGAGACACACAATTTCACACACAATTTCACAAGAGCAACAATAATACTCACGGAGTGTGAAACGTTTATTATTTGGCTCACCATAAAATAATACATAATCTATAATCTAAAACATAATATAACGCTATACCCACCGCGCGCCCACTCTATTCTGCAGTAGAAGTTAGAGGACATGGCCTTTTGCTCATGTGAGGTCATTTTGATCAGCGGCTATTTATAACCTGGCTCAACATAATTATTATTCGCCATCCACCCATGTATGTGCGTTATTCATTTGCCATATGCGGCACCTCCTTGAAATAATACAGGTTATGCCAGGAGGTCCAAGATTTCCACCAATATTTACATTACAGCTTGTTTACAGGCTACCATAGTGCGTGGCCTACATCTTGCTCTAGTGATGAAAGATAAAATAAATTTTAATAAGGCATATGCAATGAAAAAACTATTCACCCGTCCCTATCGGTTGCTAATATACTTTACGCAAATTGAAATTCATTATTAAGGTAAATATTTTTAGCCTGTATTAATAATAATGAACAGCCCAAAAAATCTCATACGATCTCAGGAAACACAAATGTATCCTACGCCGACAAAGGAACCTTAAGGACATGATCGAGACCGTTACGGTAGTCTCAAACAACATACAAAAGTGTGGAGCCATCGTGTTGTTTACTTACTGGGTTTATTACATTATAATAGAAAGTTTAACGATAAAGAAGAGAACCGTACCTTGCCCAGATGTTTCCCAGTGACGACTTTTTCAGTTACAAGGGAAGAAAAACAAAAAAAAGAGCGAAAAACAATAAACGTGTAACGTTATTCTGGAAATATAAATCAATATCTATCTCTATATGTGCACTCAAAACGTTATGGGGATACAAAAGCTATACACAGTCTGCTTTAAGCTTCAGACATAATTACATAGTAGTGAGACAAAGACTTCTAACTAACTGTAAACATAGAAACCTAGATATACTTGCGCGGCCTAATAAAAAAAAAACAGAGCCCAATGAGCTCTGTTAGCTGATGTGTAAGGTGCTTTGTGGGTAATGTAGTTTCTCTTTAGGCACCATCCCATAACTGTGCGTAATATGAAACAACACTTCCCAAACTTTCCCGTGTCTCCACGTGGCTGTCCTTTTGTTTGCAAACAACTCAACGTTTGGAAAAGAAAAAAAGTTACAGAGGAAGAGACAAGAATTGAGAAATACACGTTCAGACAGTTAGCTACAAAGATTGAGAAATAGGCTTACACTGATCAATGCACAAAAAACTTAAGTTTGCCGGAGCTGATGTAAAATGTTAAATTAAATGAACAAGTCGTGCTCGCATGCGTATTTCTGCTTAAGTTGTTTGGCTTAGTTGACGTAAAATATAAAAAAATTTGTAAGTGGCTTTGACAAAAACAAAAACAAAGATGTTTTTCTAGGTGTTATGTGATATGGACCACGTGAGTGCAGGACGGCTGGAACTGGAGGAGGAGTTTAACTAAACAAAGGATAGCTATCAACTGTTGCACAATACATTAGAAGTACTTCATGAGATCCCTGGAATTGTTCATGATTCTATCGTTGACCATTTACACAATATGCAATGTGGGGTATGACAATATACTGTGAACAGCATTTTCTCAATTCAGCCACGTGTCGTCTTTTCACAGTGAAAGGTTTATCAACGCTCACTATAAAGCGATGACCTATAGAATATGGTAAGCATTTGAAAACATACAACAAACTAACTAAAGTAGATTCACACACACACATCCCATCACACGCTTGCACAGTCCTTTGTTTAAATGTATTTCAAGGTCAAAGTACAGGTGTGATGGTTGAGGATTTGCACCTCTTTAGGCCATAGAAGCTGAGCAGGGCCTCGCTCAGGTCTCTGTATCGGAACCCGTACAGATACGGTGCCACAGCCTTGGGCAGCACCAGTAGCACGTTGCACAACACCAGTGATTTCCACAGGCTGGCACGCGGGTCCCGGACACCGTGGTGGCTGTACGACAGCAGCTCAATGGCCAACACAAGCATAGGACAAAAAGACAGGAGGAGGTGAAGGTAGTGGATGATGAACGTTCCCTTGGCTCGAGAGGAACTCTCGCCTCTCCATACTCCTGCCTTGCGAGCACGACAGTACAGGGCCACATATCCGGAGAACACCAGGAGTAAGATCAGCAAGATGCCCGCCACAGCCAGAAGCATCGCCATCTGTTGGACAACAGTGAGACCGGTCAAAGCATAAATGAACCACCAACATACACATTGAGTATATTTACAGTGTAACTGCAATCCCAGCTACAGTATGCACTGGTTCTCCAAGCTCTTATACCCCCCCACCCCCTACCTGTATTGGTGTGGAATGGCTGACGGTGAGGACCAGGAGCAGCGGCAGAGAGCAGATGTGGAGAGCACAGGGTCCGGTGGAGAGGTACCAAACAAACACACCCACAGTTCCTGCTGGAAAGAGGACCGACACAGCCCAGATAGCCACAATGGCCTCCCTGGTCCTGGAGACCGAGCGAGAGAGGCAGACTAAATGTCAGCATTGAGAGGGTTTGTAAGTGTGTGTCAATGACACAGAGAGAGAAACTAGTAGACTACTTTTAACAATGTCAGGCATGACAAAGATCATCTAAGAGAATTTTATCATTACCTTTTATATAAAAAAAATGCTAAACACACATTTAAGTCTGGTATGTGAGTCATCTGGAGGTTTGAAAAATGAAGAGCCTATATATTTCTGATTTAAATATTTCTTTATTAATCTTACAATACAGTAAAGCTTTACATGTCTGTCTTCTTTACCTAGACACAGGCCATAGGGCGAAGTATCGCAGAGGGGCCAGCACTGCCAGGGAGGTATCTAGAAGCATAGCTTTGGTGCAGAGGATCCCAGAGCTGTAGAGCACCCCCAACAGGAAGAGCACAGTAGCGCAGGCCCAATCATACATCAACACCCCAGCTGCATTCAGACAGGTACTCAGCATGAACACCGTTAGAAACAGCAGGTCACTGAGTAGTGCGTTAGCTAGAAAAAGGTAGCGCGTTTCCTGTCGCATCCCATGCCTAGAAGGAAGACATACATTCAATTTCTATGATTTAATGTTATTTTTCCTTGTTAAGCATGAATGTGTGGTGTGTGTCCCTCGCTCACCTGGTTAATATCCTGGTCAGGATGATGGGAATCACCAAGCATGCTGCTAGGAAACCTAGGATGGGGCAGACCTGAAAGACCCTGCTGTAGCGCGGAGGTAGGAAGCCACGCCACTCCTTGGTAAAAAGCTCCACCTGTCTCTGGAAGGGGTCAGAGGTGTTGGCCTCGAGGCACAGGTGGACGTGTCTCTCTGCATAGCCAGAGCTGTTGTACCAGTTACCAAAGGCACACAGCAGAGAGAGAACCAGGTCCCCGTCACTCCCCATTACTGCAGTCAGGACATACAGCACATCTCATCACCATCCACTCGGTCCTTCCACGCTGAGTGACACAGGGTGACAAGGGACAGCGCTAACCTGTCTGTTCCAGAGCCTTGTTTATTAGTCATTCGGTAATGATCTTCTCTGACGCCTGCCTTTAGACAAACAAGGCTTTGTAGGCAAATGGAGTGAAGTGCTTTGATTCTGTAGTCATAAAGTCTTAAGTGTGAATGCTGGTCTCTGGCTTTTACATTACATAATGATGAGATCACGTATTTGTTATACAACATCTATTTCTGGACTTATCACATTGATAACATTTTCATTTGGAAAAGTATAACAACAGAGTTCTCTTAAAATAGAAAAAAAATGACAAAATCCAATCTAATTACAAAGTATGTAAAAAAAAATACACGGTGTTAGTGAAAACTAAATAACCTATGACAGGCATGCCAAACTACACAATTATGTTTACGCTAAACAGTCCTATATTATTTCTTGCAGTTATTTCTTGTTTATCATAGACAGGTGTGCACAATATGGATTCAAATGGTAACGAAAAGGTTACGGCATCCCAGCATTTGATTTCCTTTACTGGTCATCCGTTTTGCGTATTTCTCATCACCCAGCAGTCCTTGGGTCTGAAGAACTAGGAGTTCTCGTCCTTGTTGCGGGCACCTGACTCGAGTTGTTTGTGTCTATATAGTAGCTGCAGCAGAGTGTCAGAGATTTCCCTGTACCTCAATCCATACAGGTAGGGTGCCAGCGCCCTCGGCAGCAACACAGCCACGCACATATTGACTGTGCTGATCCACACACGGACTTCCTGTTGGATGGCCTGCTTCTGGAACAGAAAGAGCTCGACGATGAAGACCATGGCTGGGGTGAAGTAGAGTAGCAGCATAGCCCCGTGGGCCAGCAGGGTGACCCGGGCCCTGGAATAGCGGCTCTGCCAAATGCCGTGGGTCTTGGTCACCATGTAGAGACGGATGTAGCAGTAGAAGATGAGCACGGTACAAATGACCACCACTATGGAGAAGAAGATCTGGATCCCCACTGAGCTGGTGGCCTGCATAATCCCAAGAGACATGAGGACCGTGCAGATAGGCATCGACTCATAGGGCTGCCCCTGCTGCGACCCATTCACGATCCACTGGGAGAAGGGGTACACAGCGGCCAACATCCACAGCCCAGCCAGGATGAGGTGGGTTCGGGCCGGCGGCAGCATGTCGTGGTAGCGCAGCGGCCAGCGTACAGCGGCGTAGGTGTCCACCACCATCAGGGTGACAGTCAGTATGGCACAGCAGTAAGCAGTGACTGTTACCACAGTGTTCAGCTCACAAAGAACCACGGGCACCACAGTCCCCAGGGTATTGCCAAACACTGTGGCCATGTTCAGGACAAGGAAGAGCATATCGGCCGCAAGGGTGTTAGCCAGCAGGAGGTAGCGGGTCTCCTGCCGCAAGGCAGGAGACCGGAAGATACATGCTAGGAGGAGAGGGTTCGCTATCAAGGTAGCCACTGTGATAAGGGTGCTCGGGATGATGAAATACATCAAATGTGAGTTCTTCAGAATCTCAGACCATGCCAGAGTTATATTATTGTTCATTTTGTTCTAGTGGGGGGCTTTAGAGTCTACAAGGCAATTGGTTTCAGTTGCAAGTACAATTTTGAAACTGAAAACTACATCCTCTTACCGCCTCCTGTTGTTGGAAACACAAGCAAAAATTAATAGGACCTTCCTCATGTCACTTAAATGTCACAAGCCGCGTTGGCCTTTGTAACTTCTTCCCCTAGATAGTGCTCTAATGATATCCAGAATGTACCTTAATTATCTTACACATTGCCTCATGGACTTTCATTAGTCTTTTTAATGTGTCAACATGGCAACTTACTATTATGTAACAAATTTTGTAAGCAAGATACGCATTTATCAGCCAAACAAAGCATTATGCTTTATTATGCTTTACTCAAATCAGCATGACCAACATTCAAATGTTGCTGCATTCTGCTAATGCAAAATAACTTATGGTCTAGTGATGAATAATTCTATAAATAACTTAACATACTTTAGATGACAACACATTTTAAGAAAACATTTGGTTTAAATATATAAAATATCCATTACACCATCTTTTTATGTAGCGATGGATATAAAATACATTTTTCATCATTCTTTCTTTCTCATTTCTTTTTATAATTTGACAAAATACCAAATTGCACCTTTATGATCTAAGGTATTGAAGAGGCGACATATTTACTATTTATTTTACATCATATTTCCCTAAAACAAAATGTGAATATCACTAGGAGCGATGACTTATATGCTACAGACAAATCCATGAACAAAGTATTGATTGCCCAAAGGTGAAAATAATTTACCCTCAGCAACAAATAGCCTGAATGAGGTTTCTTACCAATATCCAGGGCAGACGGACCGGCAAGTGTTGCTCATCCATTAGACATAACGCTTCTAAAAAAATCGATGGCTGCTCTGTGTAACTCTATTTGAGCACTGGCCTTATCTGTTGATGGACTCTCTGTTGACTCAGAGATAGCACAGGGATGTCGCACAGTACGACCACTTACCTGTCACTTAGAAACAGGGCGGTGCTATAAACAGTTTCCCTACAGTCCCTGTAGTTACTTTTTCAGTTTATTTTGACTAGGTGGCTTTAAATCTGATTTATTTATTTTAGTTGTTTAATCTGCCACCAAATAGTGTATGAGCCTACAGCCTTATTGATTGAAGCTCACACATTCCCTATTGATAACACTGTCTGTACAAGGTAACCTGAAAATGCTCTTCTGTACTAGTCAAGTTCAAGTTCATGGTTAATTAAGACTGGAGTTTACATTTGGTATGGGTTTAATCACCTCACCTCACCTCATATTCTCATATAGACACTCTCCTAATATTGATGCCATTTCCAGGAAGCAAATAACGCCATTTAACTACAACTGCTCATAATACAAATTAGAGCAGAATGAACATTTTTATTGAGGGATTTGCAAATGGAAAATATAGTGGTTTAACATAAATATGACACATTTCCCATATTCGATTGCCATACACTTGTTGATCCTGGGACAGTCATGCTCTCAGCCTCATTTCTTTCTCCTTCTCATATAGCTAGACTTTCTTCCCTCTTCCTCAACTTCCTCATCATCATCATCATCAGTGTCATCCTCTTCATCATCACCAACTCTTCTTTGTTGTTCCTCTTCTTGCCATTCCCTTGTCACTATTTTCCCAAACACATCATACTCTTCCTCTGTTGCCTGGGCAACAACAGCGAGGTAAGTGTCCCGATCGACGCTGAGGATGCTGCTGAGATTTGGGTTCAGGATGAGTGTCTGACCTTTCTTATCCGGGGTCTGGTACAAGCCCCTGCGCTCCAGGAAACAGTGCCTACATCGTATCTCCTCCAGGGGGAAGCGGAACAACTTTGACTTCACCATCTCTGCCTGTTTCACACCCATGCGGAAGTAGACATACTGTGGACAGATTAGAGTACATGTCGTTACAAAAACATACTTAGCCATAACTAATTAATTATTAATACAGCACAGTCATCTTTTTCAGCTGTTTCAGAGAAATACTTTAAAGGTACACTCCTTGTGCTACAGCACTCCCAGAACCCCAAATTTGGATGTTCTCGCTGTTTATGTTTCAAACAGAAGTGTGGGAGGAGTGGCAGAAAATGGTGTGAGCCTAGGAACTCTGCCAGGGGAGGAGTAGAGAGGAGTGTGTGCCACTCCAACTAAACAGCATTTTTGTAATGCTGGTATAACCACACGGGCAATTCCAGACACAAATTATGGAGTGCACCTTTAAAAAAACGACTTAACACGCAATTGCAGTATTTATATGCATTTTTAATGTAACATGTTCTGTGCTCAGGTTGGTCTTCTGTTTTGTTTGCCGGCGTCTAGTTCTGTAGTTCCCGATTCTGACCTGGAACTTGTACTCTAGCTGGCCCAGGTCTTCCTGTACTATGGCAGGACAGTCTCTGAGGGTATCTGTGATCTGCTGGGTGGTGAAAAGGCACTTTTCTCTGAGGAACAGCACCACTCTTTTTATTATTTTCACATGAAGGGTAAGTATCTGTGGGTAATAGGTCAATACCCTCTGAAGACTTCCTGTGGGTAGATAAAATGGGAGAAAATGTTAACTATTGAGGGGGGCCTATTCATACTTCATTCAACTTGTACAACACACTGGTTGGAGCAAAGAGGTTAACCTCCTTGGTTTGAGCAAAGACCATGATCTCACCTTCAACTAAACCCAGTTTCCGCAGGTTGTCTATGCGCTGGTCTAATTGTGACTGCTTAATTTGGCAAAGTTCAGGGCATTTCTCCAGCACCTTCAACACGGTTGAAGGGTTGAAGCCCAGGGCAAAAAGGACAGAGAGAGAAGACAGGGCGTGATCTGCGGCACATTTTGCTTTGACTTTAGCCACAGCCTCATAAACCTGCTCCACCTGGGTATCTGTGAATCCCATATCAAATAAAGATCGCAGCGGCAGCGACAGCTTTATGACCGATTGCTTTGGAAATGAAGATAGTTCATGGTTGTTTTCTAATGACTGAATAGTACTCTTGCTAGAACTGAGAAGTCTACAAGACATGGAAACGTGTTGCACCGTATTCCATGTTGACGTTCCACTGAGTCCACTTCCATGTTGGCCTCTAGTGGATGCTAAGTAAGCGAGATTTCTCTGAATCCACAGAAAAACCTGCAAGAAAGAACAAAAATTTAGAATGGACCCAGCCATTACACTTTTGTGTAATGAGAACAAAGCACCAGATAGAACTGCAGAGGAAACTGTTGAAATGAAAGGACGCCTCTCAGGACTTACACCATTGGCTAGCACACAAGGCTATTTACGATCTATATATGCATATGAGGTCATAATAGAGTAACCAGACTTTTGTAATGCAAAGTTAACAAAGCAAGTGACGAGCGCCTTAACGTTTAAAATTAACATGTTGTAAAATAATTTCACCTGACTTCCAGTAACTCGGGCACCCATGCTTGTCCGTCGTGAAAATAATTCCCTCTTTCGCAAAGTTCCGGTATAATATTCTGTATGCTTTATTCCAGCAAAAATAACTGCATCTTGTTAAAACAAATTCAATAATTTTTAAACGTGTAAGTGTTACTAGTAATGGCTCAGCTTTCTACATGATTTGATAAAAGAAAAAAAATGGTATATTTTATTGTCTGCAGCCCTTTAAAAATTATTCAACAGAAAATGCATTTAGTTAGTGAACACAAAATACAAATGTGATACAATATTTATTCATATGCACCAGAATAAATAATAAAATTGTAAATACATTTAAAAATTGTAATATAAAAACATTAAAAGTATACTCTAGACCATTAAAATTTACACTCTAGTCATTTTTGGGGATATTGGTTTAGTCAGCAATGAGTTTCCCCAATTAAACATTTGATTGCTTCCAATTTCAATAAAACACACTCTTGTGAATAAATAGGAATGTGAAATGTGCAGAATATTATAGTTCTGGCATTTTAGTGTTGTGCTTAGAAATACATTGGACACATTATATTCTACCTAACAGTTTGACAATAGTATTCATACGATTCAAACACAAGTCCTGTATTCTTGAAAATGGGGTCAATAACTCCTCAATTCAACTTATTTTGATGACAGATTGACTTTGGGTTCTTTCTCTTCATTTAGTGCCACCTCTTTTCATGAAGGCTGATGCACCGTTGTGGAGTTGGACAAAGGAAGCAAGCAGAGGATGGCAAACTACGTGTATAGAAATCTTTTCAGTCATCACAAAGGTATTTCTGAAGCTCATTTTCCAAGGCCACCCTAGATTCTTTCTCCTCCTCCTCTTCATATTCCTCCTCTTCATCAGGAAGAGTTTCATCACCCACATTGGGGTACAAACCTTGCCCTAGGTAGGCACCGGGACTGGGCTCATGGTACTGTGGAGAGTCTGATGGAATAGAGTTCAGATTAGTTGTCCTGGCCCCAGTCTGTAACCTTGTAGTATACTCGGATAAAAGAATATCGCATATATTATTACCAGAACCAGATTATCACCCCATTGTTGTCTGCGGAGATTGTCGTTTTGTCTGACGTTATGGATGTGATTATTTTGTGTGTGATCATCGTCCTCTTTACAGTTTGTGTGAATGAGAGAGATAAGTGTTATATGTGAATAAGAGATTGTAAAATTGTTAAATGGCAATAGGCCACATTATACGTTAGCCCATATAGTGATGCCAGTCTAGCCTCATTAGCAGTCTTCAAATACAATTCATTGTAGTTTAGTGAATTTAACTGCATGCAATGTGTAAATCCATCAGCCTTTTAACATGGACATTAAGTGGCCATAGCCTACTCACTGTGGCTCGAGCCTTCAGGAACCACCTCATGCCAGCTGTACTCTGCCAGGCAAATGGGCTGGCTGATCCAGGCCTGCAGCAGTAGCTGGTCCAGGGTCATCCTCTTGTTAGGATCACGCTGAAGCAAGCCTGACAAGACTTCACTGAGCTCTGGAGGAAGATCATCATTCTTGTTTCATGGTTCGTTTTTTTCGCACATCATTTAGAAGTACTGAGAAACCATAGTGATACAAAAGCTGTGGAAGAATATCAGGCAAGAGGCAGGGGAAATCTGCATTATACCTGGGGAGAGGGGGAAGAGGAGCTTGAGTTTGGCCTCCATAATCTCCTGCACACCACAGAAAGGGTTCTCACTGAAGAGCAGCGTGTAGAGAAACACCCCAAGAGACCACATCTCCAGCTCGGGGCCCTCATAGCTACACGGCCAGAAAGACAAGGGCCAACACAGACACATCAGAAATAAAGGAGGACCTCAGCTTCAACACACATATCACAAAAGGAAGCAATGCCCTGGCCTAGACTTTGTAGCCGTTTGAATATGAGGAGGAGGGTGGGCGATGAGGGGATTTACATATATCTGCATTCAGTGGAGATAATGTACATAAATACTCAACTTTATAGGCAGTAAGTCTATTCATACTTACGGTATTCCCTTGAGCACCTCGGGGGAACAGTACTCCAGCGTTCCACAGAAATGATAGAAGAGCTTCCTGGGGGCCAGTAGGGCGGCAGAGCCAAAGTCTATCAGCCGGATGTGGAAGCACTTGTCAATGATGATGTTTTCATCCTTAATGTCCCTGTGGAGGATGTTCTTGGTTCTCAGATGGAACACAGCTGCCACCAACTGAGGGGAAGAGATCACCAGTAAAAAGCCATTGAAAAAGGGAAGAAGCAGTGGAAAACTAGGGACGTGTAACTTTGGAAGATGTATTGCTTGGGACTGTCATTTATGTGAACTGTATTTTGACCCTGTTTATTTAAAGCAATGGTTCTCAATATTGTTCAGGATGCTTAGAGTGATTTTGTCATGGAGGGGCGTGAGATGCTTTAAGATCATGTTTAAAATTAATGTGATTCTAATCATTCATTAATCATGTCCAATATAGATTGCTTAGCTTCAATAAAATATGCACACATTTTTTTTATGTTATGTGGTTATCTGGCATACGTTATGCTATTGAAAAATAAGTTGTTTATTGCTTGCGACTTCTTTTTGGTAGTCATGGGTCAAACAGTTTACTGATTTACAAAGTAGGGATTACTGCAGAATGTCATGATGGTAAACACCCATTGATTGATTGTGAACTTTCTAGGAAGCTGGACAAGTTGGGACATTGTTTGCTTGGCAGAGCAACCACATTTGGCAACATAAACTAGCCAGAATCGAATCCCCATGAATCACATCCACTATATAAAACTCCAATTCAGGTATTTTGCTTATCACTCCAAGCATAACAACTGAACTGATTTATCATCTCAGACTACAAAGCTGATTTATGCCTTTACTCTCCTGGTGTTATTTATAATTAATAATCTACAGACCTTGGTAAGCCACGATGCTTAATACCCATATTAACAGAGTACCTGTCTGAAGATATAGCTGGCGAGTGGCTCGTCCAGCCTGGGCTGCTTGTCTATGAACTCAAAGAGGTCCAGACCATCCCCATGTTTCTCCATCACCATCTGGAAGTAGCTACCGTTCTCAAACACCTCCAGCACCTATTAACACAAATTGACAAAAATCAGCCTGACCTACATGGGACAGGTCACTGAACACTTGACCCATCCTGATTATACAGTGATGACCCAGTTACCTTGACAATGTTGTGGTGCTGCACTCGCGTCAGTATGGCGACCTCCTGGCTAACTCGCCCCAGCATGGGGTCGTCCACCCAGCAGTCGTTCACTATCCTGGCCTTGCTGATGAACTTCACCACCACCTGCATATAGGGAAGCCAGGAATCCCAGGTCACCAACCACCTGACTCATTGACTCAAGACCTGCGAACAGACCTGACAGCATGCACGACACTCACTGCTCGGCTATATGACGCAGCATGTGACAAAAAGTCCCAACCATAAACGCAAGCAGCAATTATCAGGACCAAGCCCAATGAGCAGCACCATGACAGAATTTAGGGCATAGCGTTACATAAATATTGAGCTCTTCTTAGATTTTCCCCTACAATGTTGTGCTTGAAAGGCCAGTAGTCTAACCAATTGAGCTATAGACCATTGTTGTTAAGACAAAAAAAAAACTAAGAACTTTTGACAGATGTTTTCAAAAGGTTATTATGGACAAACAATACAATTTAGGTCATAGGTTGCAGAGAGAAGGTTGTAGAGCGTGTGTCAACACACTATATGAAACAAGTCTGGTGACTCTAGGTTTAACATTTGCCAGAGACAGCAATTTAAAACTCACTCCCATTTCAGGGTCATATGTATTCTATGTGGAGTTTAAGTGCTGCATCATTAACAGTTTGGTAATTACAGTCTCTTCCTGTCTACATATGCTAGCCTTCCCATGTTGTTTAGGCCGTCAAGGAAGAACAGGGTGAATATTCGCAACTATTCTGGTGGCAAGATAATATGGCCACCAATGAAGTAATTAGGTAAGTATAAAGGATACTGTGGACATTATCGTTCCATGTGAATCAGGGCCTGGGATATAGCCATGTATGTGGTTTGCAAAATGGGCAAATTTCTCCCGTTGGTGGCACTACAGGGAAGGGTGCGTCAATCACATCATTAGCCAACAACTGGACCACCCTCAACCAACCAGAACCATGTGGGGAGGATGTCCAGAAAACAGGTATATAGTGGCTGTTGGCACCAACTAAACTAGCCACCTGGAAGAGGACTGATTAATACATGAACTCAGCATTTGCTTTATGTACTAAAACAGGTGATTTCAATAAGCTACTCCAGGTAATACCTGAAGAATCCGTTTAGTACAGCAAATACACAATTAATACTTTACTTTTAGTTAATAGTCATATCCTCCCCCTTACCTCCTGCCCATCACAACGCCTTAATGCTTTCCAGACAAAACCAAACGCTCCTTTCCCCACAGATTTAATAGGCTGATACTCCTCCGCAAACTGGCCGTCGCAGGCTCGAGACTGCTCTAGGTCTATGGTGGAGCGCAGAGCCTCTCCATGACTGCCTTCACCAATCCTCTGAGCGATAAAGACAGAAATACTAGTTAGTAAATTACGTATACATTTGATTTTACTCTTCTGAAAGCGGCCTACCTCTCCAAGGCTGCCCCGTGAAGCATCATGCACTGAGGTCTCACCGGAATGAAACAGTGCCCCCTGGTGGCCAGGCCTTGTCACCCACACGCAAAACACAGAGCTGCCAACAGGGAGCTCAGCCCTGCACACATCACAGTACACATCTGGGGAAAACACCAGCACCCATTATAAAAGCCATAAGGTTAACAGAACCTTATGGGGAAACCACGGCTATACAGTACAAACCTATTCTTGTGCCATCCCGATGGTACGTGCTTCCTTCATATCGCCCTTCCAGGATCTGCTTTACGCCCGAAGACGCGCCATGTCCGTTCACCTTCTGTTTCTTTGGCGTGGATGTGGCGGCGACGTTGGCCAAAAGCTGCATCCCACCCTCCATTTGCGCGCAGAACTCCTGGCCGGGGCCGCTGTGGATGGACGACAGTGTGGCCCACTGGTCCGGTAAGGGAGCACAGCGGGGGGCGTCTGCCGCAACATTCCCATCAGGCTCAACCACGCACGGGGGTGGGGTGCGCAGGAGCTCAGCCGTGTCGCAGGACACCAGGGAGTGCTGGTCGTCGTCGTCATCGGGGTCTCCTGCCACACCGGGCGCCTCCACACTGCTGTTCAGGTGCAGGTCGGCCATGGCCCGGGTCACCATGGCACCGTTGGTGTCCAGGTCCAGGAAGTAGCTCCCAGAGTCTGCTGCTGGCGCTGCGCGCAAGTCCTCTTCGCGGTCGGGACCAGAACCGCCGTGACCAGCGAACTTCTCACAGAAGCCAGAGGAAGACCTGGGAAGAAACAGGCCAGTTAAAGCCGCAATCTCTGATTAACTTGCAATTCTTTTGATATTTTATTCGAGGCATGACGGAAAAAGGTAGTCTTTTACTTTGCTAGAGAAACCTTCTACCTGTTAGAAAATCAACAGACAGGAGTGCTCTACTGGAATTTAACTGTTATAAGCCAGTTCAATCAGATTAGGGTCTAAGGGTCTGACATTTTTGTAGTTCCAATTAAAAGAATGTCTCCGATTGTAGCTCCGCCTAAATCTGCCATGTTATTACTGTAAAAGCATTCAACAGTAAGGATATGTGTCCTGCTCATTCACCTGCTCTCCATGGAGATGACCTCAAAACTAGAGTCCTGTAGAACCGAGAGATGGGGGCGCTCGTGGTGTTTCGCGCTACACGAAGAGGGGGCATCAGGCTTGGCGTGATCGCCTGGAAGAGAAGCATCTGCAGAGGGAACCAAAATCATTCCACTATATTCAATTTTGAATATTTATTGCTTGTACATTTTGCTAGCTATGAGGGCAATTGTGCCACAGATATACTATTATGATGGATTAACACCGAGTATATACCAGAAATTATCTCAGCGAGGGAGTGTTCATCTCTCTGAGCCCCGCTGCCAGGCTGTGGCGCTGGGTCGTGGTGTGGAGTTTCAGTGGGGTCCAGGCAGAGGGTGTCTGATTCTGGGGTCTCCACCAAGGCAAAGGTCTGGAGGAGTGCCTGGGTGGTGTCTGCACTGTCAAGCTGGATACTGCCAGGGGCCAACTGGGCCGCTGCCTCCATCAGTTCTGTAGTATCGTCGGCCCTGTGGACGCTAGAGCACAGTGGCTAAACATTAGGAGGTGAAAGTGTCCATATAAAGTTTAACTGAAGGTATAGACCTGAGGGTTACTCACATAATCAACGGTGTGGAGGTAACGGTGGGTGGGAACAGGGTGGAGGGAGCACTGCCCTGGTTCTCCAGCCTAGAACTGGTCCCAGTAAAGATCCTGCCCCTTCCTGTGGAGCTCCTGTCCCAGAGGGCCTGGTGTACCATGGCCATGTCCCCTGCAACCAGCGAGGAAGGCTCTGGCAGGTCAAGAGAGGGGATGAATCACAAACACATCGGCCTAAAGCCTCCTAAAAAAAAAATAAAAAAAACAGTGGCTCTCGAAGTTGTGGCTGGTCACAACATCAAGCTAAAAATGAGATGAAATAAGACACCGAGACATATACTTCTGCTAAGATACTGATCTTGCTAAGATACTGATCCTAGCAGCGAGTAGAGAAATATTTGCCAAACAAGTTATAAAAAGGGAAGGATAGCCTAGAGATCTGAGGTCTCCTAGCTAAAGCAAGTTATGTTCTCGACCACACAAATTTAAAGTCATTATATTAAAAATATATTTCATTACCACCTGACACCATTGCAAAAGGTCCCAGCATTACATGGAAGTACTCCTGCCCTTACAGAGGTTAGTCTGAACGGTAGTTGAATAATGCCAACAGGGCAGCAATAGTGGATCATTACATTGAAGTCTATAAAGGAATATGAAGAATACTGACGAGAGTTTCCTGATGGAGGCTTGCATGAGGCTGAACTTATAATGGCCTCTGCTCTGGGATCAGTGAGGGGACTGGCACTCCTGTCCAAACCACTCATCCATCCATAGAAACTGGGCATCAAGAAGGTGATACTCTGTCAACAAATCCAATAAAAATAGTAATTTAAGAGTCTACACATTTTCATTGCAACCAATCACAGCTGATTTTACTAAACTTTTCCTCCCTCCCTCTGTGAACCCTTTTCACAGAGGAGAATCAGAGGAGAAAGAAGGATAATCACATGTAGCATAATGTTAATTATGGGCCCATTCCATTTTGTTCTACCAGTATAGATAAACCTGGTGGAGCAACCATCGTCAATGCTGGCGCACTAGCATATCTAAATGGAACAGATGCGTTTGGGGAACTATTTGAACTTAACCACACGTTCCCTCGAAATGTTGGCTATGTTTATGAACTCACCTACACATACGTTTGCTCCAAATAAATATTCCCTGTTATTCAAAGAGGGGCATTGAGTCCACTACCATTTTAGCTCATTGTCAATAAATACACCGAACCGCATGCACCCAAGGCTCCACAGGTTAATCAGTGAAAAATCAAGTGGTGCATCCACTAACATGGACGACCTTCACCCTGACGGCCTGCTAACCTTTCCCAGCAGCTCGTCCTTGCTGTAGCCAAACAGGCTCAAGGCCAGATGGTTGTGGATGCCGTTAATAGAACCATCCGGGCTCAGGAGGAGGAGGCTGCTCAGGGGTGCGAACACCCACACAGTCCCGGAGTAAACCAGCACAGAGCGATGGGAGACATCTACGCTGTCCTCTCCCACATCTGAGGGAGTTTGGTACAGAAAACACAAGCACACCATTTGGCAATTATCATTTTTCAGAAGGCCGACATCTTTAAAAATGCATCCAATTATTTAACAGTGTGCCAATAATAGTGAACATGGGGAAGGTTTGATTTATATAACCTGTTTTTTTTTTGTTTTTTTTTAAACTATTACACACACAATATTTATCAGACTGCAGACTTTGCCAATACAAAACAAAGATGAGCTTTATCAAAGCAATACAGTAGATATTTTAATCTTTCCTTTACCAATCTGTGGGCCACAGCCAAGTCTATATTGAAGCATCATACCAGAGTAGGCATCTTCTCCATGAGGCTGTACACAGTGCTCTTGCTGTGAGCCCTCTGTTGCTCTGGACACTGTGGATGTGAGGTGGGAACACGTCTGCTTTTGAACATCTCCATTTTCTGGCATCCACGCCGGATAAGTGAAGCTAGACCCGTTGTTTGGTTGATGGGATCTCCCACATTCCACTGCTCCCTGCAGTTTGATGCACAGGGGGACCACCATACCCTCTCGGTCTCTCCCGCTCACTCTCTGAACTCTGAGCATCTAAAAGGAAAGACGACAAAAGAGAGAGACCAGGGTATCGACTCTTTTCTAGAAAGTGATGATCTAGCTGGTATGATAGACAGGGATCGCGCCATACACTAATATGTTCATCTCTGTGGAAGTCTGATTTAAAAGACGTCAATTACAGGAGTGAGTGACAGAATGTCAGGAAGACAAGAATGAGGGAAAAGAAGACCCCCAGTTCAGGGACTGGCTAGGGTGAAGTATCAGGAGAAGTTTTGCAAAAAGTCCACATCACATGGTAGCACAATGTGACATGGACTTCTTGCAAAACTTGCAACACTTGAGGGTGGGATCACAGCGTTTCCACAACATAACCAAGAGAAGCCTATTCAAAATACTCTCACTCACTCAAACCTCCTCCACATACCCAGAACCAGACTCAGGATTATGGGAGATAGGGAGATAGGAGATAGATGTGCTGCTGCCCCACGTCTGTGGAATGCCCTCCCTGACACCCTGAGGGCACCTCAATCCACTGACTGTTTTAAAAAAGGCCTTAAGACATTTCTCTTTTGCAAAGCTTTTGGCCCCTTTTAGATGTTTTATTTTTATTTTTGTATTCTTGAATTTTAAACTACTTATCTTTTTTTTTTATTGTTTTTATTTCTAATCTGTAGCACTTTGAGATCTATGATGAAAAGTGCATTATAAATTAAATGTATTATTATTATTATTATCCATAAACTACCATTTGAACATTAATATGATCCTGAACATAACTTGAACATAACGCAATGTTATCCGTTTTGGGGAGCTCTGATAGATGGCCCAGTAGTTCATTCTCAGCTAAAGGAAAACCGGAGAATGTTGAAATAATTTGCCAGGACAACAAGATTTTCCAGGAAATTTTACTTTCTCTCACTGGAATATTGGTCAACCATTTTTTAGGTTTTCCAGGACGCGCGGGAACCCTTGAGATTTATCTCAGGTGTCACAGTGCTATTTGTTTACACGTATATTCCTCAGCTGTCTGAGAAGAGGAATTAAAGGAAAACTTCAAGGGCGAGCTTATGAAGCCATTTCCTTAGTTTCCTTAGAGTGGGACATTTTTTGTCCTAGAGTCTGCTTACTTTGGGTAATGCATTGCTATGAAGAGGGATTTGTAAAGAAGGGATTAGCTCTGTGACAGATAGGCCAGTCAGCTCTAGGGCCTGGTGGTATCCATGGAGATGAGCAAACGCCAAGTCACAGCTCAGGATACTGCCCTGGGAACAACAACAAATGTGTAGAAATGGTTTTAAATGTTAAACTGTAAAGAAAGACTATTTCAAAAAACTGCCAAGGTAAATTACTATGTACTTACATCTTCTACAAAGGAGAGAAACGCGGATAGCCTCTCCACATGCTCAATCATGAAAAGCCAGAATTGTTCCCCATTCTGTGACTGTTTGCACGTCCATACTGACACAGGGACCTCTCCAGACATGGTCACAGCATCAAGCTAAAAATTAAATGAGAAAACCAGATATACATTTCTGATATCTTAGCAGCACGTAGACAAATATTTGACAAACTCCCAGCTAAAGTAAGTTATGTTCACAGCGACATATTTTTTTTGTCAACAAATTAAATTTAAAGTAATTTAATAATAACATATTTCATTACCACTTTTCCAGACACCGTCGCAACAGTTCCATCTGTTTGTAGATACTGTTCAGACAGCGCTTCTTCTAGAACCTGACTGGTTTTATGTAAAATGCTGCACAGCTTCTTACCAACCAAATCATTCATAGAAGACTCAAAGAGTCTGCATGCCTGTTCATTGGCTGCCGATATCTAGGGGGAAGGGAAATTAGATTTTTTAGCAGAATTCAAATAATAGTAATCCACTGAATGCCCTGTCACACAACAACTTCCATCATTTCTTTAATCCAGGTACATCCAAATACACCACCTCTTTGGTTTTATGATCCACAGTGAGGATAGCCTTGTTCGGGTTGACGACTAACGGACATCCCATGAAGCCAAAATCTCTACAGGTTAACTGGCTGAACAGGCTTTCCTCTTGTTCAGACATGGAGGACGGGTGAGGCAAGGACTCGGATGAAATGTGGGAACCATTATGTAGATTGGAGATTTCGATGTTTTGTGTTGCTACAGTTTCTCTTTTTTCAGTACTATTGCCTTTAAAGTAAGTAGAAGAAATGCTGTTAAAAGTATAGTTAAACCTAACCAAACTACTAACCAATGGAATACAGTACATTACATTCACCTCCAACAGAACCATGATAAAAAAATTGTTTCAGTGCCAGACGTTTTCTCTTATGCAAGGGAAGACGAGCACATGGGTAGGACTTATTCAGGTCAATGTCATCATCCCAGAAGTCACAGAAGTCAGGGACCACACAAATAGTGTCTCCTTTAGCACTGATGTTTAAACTGGCTCCAAAACGAGCCTCCGTGAAGGACATAGTTGCAGGTTGTTATTCAGCTGAAATAAGGACAATTGGTCAAGAATGGCAACTGTAGATAGACACGATAAGTTAGAAAAAAAGTTAGCTATATAACGCCATGGTAAAATGTAGCCGGTCTGTTAAAGTACTGAATCAAGCATCTTACCTTAACAGTGCCTGATGATAAGTGCCAGTTTCAACGCAGTTGAAATTATGCTCAGCTGGGTTTAATTTTAGTCTACCGTGAATCAACATAGATTCCCCTTCAGGTCTTGCTCGGCTAGCAACTCCACTATTCTGTTGGCAACAAGTCTACTTGTAGATGGGTTGCCGCTGCAATTCGGAAAACCGTACCGTACGCTAATAGAGGTTTAATAAACGTTACTTAGCATCTATTCAAGGTAAAAAATAAGAGCACCGAATATTTTTTGCAGCAATTTCTGTAATCGCGGGGTTCGAGCGCGGATACAGAGAATTCAAGGTGGTCCCTGGAGCCTATGAAATTGTCGCTTCTCCAGAGCTTCCGGTAAATTATCCAATCAGGTTTTGCCGTTGTACTGCTTTGGAGACGGGGGTGAGTTCACTATGGGATCAGTGTTTGAACTGAACATACTGTTAAATAACAGGGAGGAGTTGTGTTTTGGATTGGATAACCCAATTGGTTAGCGTGGCTGATTAAAAAAAACAAAGCGATTGTTTATCTTCCGTTATGCCCACGAAACATAGATTTATTAAAAGTCCAACTCCTCTCCGTTTTGAACAAATCATTGAATTCACCACCGTTTCAAGTTCAATGAACACAACAAAACGTCAGGTTCGTACGGTACGATCATCCCTGTACTACAAAACAATATCCATATCCAACAATGTCCATATACAATAATTTAGATTTGCTTGTGGAAAACATGGGACGTCATTTTATGCTGTTTATTTTATATACTGGACATATGTAGCTAATGAACAACACCAAAATACACATTTTAACAAGCAAAAAAACCCTTAACTTAGTATGGTATAGCCTACACAGAATGGAATATTTATGTTTAGTTTAAAACCACTGCAGTGTGTTACATGTGACTTTATTCAGACAGTGGACTCATTAGTTACTTATGATTATAATATTCACAAACTTCTATTAGGAACTCCACTCGCCTACTTAAATATGACTAGACAAATATTCAAGTTGTGATACAGATTCAAATTGAATCCAATATTATCACAATTGACACTGACAGAATGTATGAATTATACTTCTGTTCAGGGAAGCATTTGAAATTATAATTTAACTTATAATATAATAAATTAAGAACTTAAAAGATGCAGATACAACATTTATGTTAATACAGTATAACTGCTTATCATAACAGTCAATATAGATATTTTAAAATGTAGCTCACTTGGTATTTAAGCAACATGATTTTGAAAGGATTCCAGGACCAAAAAACTGATCACATTAACAAGTCAATTCCATTTGGAAAGGAAGGGGTTAGCATATAATCCACTCCCCTGCGGCCAGGCACCATTAAATACTTGATCATCCACACCAACATCTGCTAAGTTACTTTATGGGATAGACTGGGTACACTCAGGAGACTGCCTTCTCCACAACTGTATTATGCGATGTATGGACCCCAGTTTGTTTAAGTGTCACAAAATAACCCCTTCCTAATGTCAGAAACTACTTCATGCTATTATCTTTCAGTGTGCAAGTGGCTCATCTATGCATTTTTTTTATTCACAAGCCATAATTTATTTGTTGTTGCTATCATTATTAAGAGATTCTATTTGAAATGTACACATTTTGAGCCAGAAGAGACGTTCCTACCAACGACTGTTGGTTGGTTGGACTGTGTCCAGTGGCCGGCTCAGATGGCTGCAGCATGCACGCTTTATCAAAGAGCTCAATTTACATTTATGGGTACTGGTTGATCTCCATATAGACAGGGAGCCGAGCAGAACAGCCTCTATGCACTCAGACACATTATCATGCACACACAAGCAAGGTTGGGCAACCTTTCAAGGTGCCATGGCTGTCAGGAGTGAGCTTTAATAAGCTATTTTTTGTTCTCTAAAAGGGATCCGTCCTAATGATGATAATCCTTTTTACTATGAGGACGATTGCCCAATATATGATCCACCTCTGAGGCGATGCCTGGCGTCATCTTTGGAATTACCTGTTGAGGACAACAATAAGAGCATTATTGTATTGACAATGATACCATAAAAAAGAGGCTAATATGCTTACTATGTATATGTCTGTGTGTAGCTTTATGCATATAAATGTACATATGTATGCACCTGAATGGCTCCCAGGTTTTCTGTTAGCTGGCTCGGGTTAGATGATCCCAGCAGAACTGAGCTCACTCCTTCATTCCTTAGACACCAGGCTATAGATTGGGAATAAAAACCACGCTGAGCTTATCGCAGTTTTTAATAAGGTATTTCCCTTGAAGGGAATTCATTGTTAGCGGATGTCTTATTTTCAAGGTTCAAAGAACACCTCATGACTTGAATGCTCATGTGATCCGTTCTTTCCATTCTTTCCTTACCAATGGCTAGCTGTGGTAGAGTACAGCCAAGCTTTTCAGCAATGTGAGTCAGTTCCTTGAGCTTTTCCTGCTGTTTCCTCCCATCTTCACTCATTACCTTTTCCTTCAACCACTGGTATGGCTGGAGCAGACATAGTGGATACATTAGAATTATCCCTCTCACAACAATAGATAAACCCCCACATCTTTCATAACAGAAGCCAGAATAGTAAAAGCATTGAACATCATAAATACGTACTTGATAAATACATGAGCGAAAAAGTAATGACATTAAAGGGGTCATTTGTATATATCGGCCAGTGGGGGCAGAGCTGAGTAACCTTACAAATGCGGCGTCACGCTGACAACAATCGAACCTGTGTGCATTTCCTTGTATATGCTCAGAAGAAAACAAGATGAGATCTGTGTTCGCTTAGAAATTCTCTCTGAAAAAGTTATCTTTAACAAGGGATTTCATGGTGATTGGAGGGAAAACATGAATTCTGCTCAGGTATTATGCATGCATACTTTAATTATTATTAACGGTTCTGTGGGCCCTGTAATAGGCCTGAGAAGGGCCCCTTTAGCCAAGTGGTCAAAATATCAGCCTTTACCTTCATGGACGCCCTGGAGGATTCCGGAACCCCATTTTCATACTTGCCAGTGATGATTCCACAGGCCAGAGGGGACCAAGAGACCACGCCCACACCTGGGATGGGACAAGACAAGATCAGAGCATTTAAAGACTATTACAACCACAGATATATTGTATAGAGTTCGCTTTTAGCTGGAGTCAATTTGTTGGTAGTTGACTTGCCAATCTTGTGGTAGAGCTCTGGCAGCTGTGTCTCTACTTTGTCCCTCTGGAAGAAGTGATATTCAGCCTGCTCACACACTGGTGGGATCAGATTAAACTGCCTGGCCACTGAGTACGCCTCCTGCATAAGTGTGGAGAATAAATTAAGAATAAATTAAGAACAAATTACCTTTTATATTTTTAATGTAAATAACTGAACAGCAGGATCTATTCTAACAAACATTCCTAATAAGAAGGGTAATGGCATTATCTCACCATGATTTCCATGGCGGACCACCGCGAAGTACCCCAGTACATGGACATACCCTGGTTGATCACATGCGTCATTGCCCGAACTATTTCTGTGGAGACAAAATACGAATCCATATTCTCTAAAAAATGGACGCAATGATCCTGCACAGGGCTGAATGTGAATAACTGGACAGTGGGGGGCGCCATTAATATACTTTGTTAAGAAAAACATTCTCAATACATCCACAAAATATGCCTTCACTGCATTTAAACATGGCTCAGATTTTCAGAATTTAGGGTAGAAAAAGGTCTTATCTTATTGCCCATGGCAATTTAACTTTAATTGCTAATCAAGGCTTAGTTAGTCAATTAAACTGTTTGTGATTTATCACCCCATTTGTACATTCGAGTTACATAATCCAACATGACCAAATGCTTAAGGCTAACGTGAATATGTAACATCTTTAAGAGACTATTCTTTGTTCTTTTGGGATGGTGACAGCAGGTATAATTGTAGTTGGGTTTAATTAATATGGAGATACTGTACATTGATATAGCAAAAACTGCATTGATCACTTTCAGACAGGAAGGTGAGGAGAAAATAGCAGACGAGCAAGAGCTATAAACTCCCAACAGCTATGATGGATTTGTGTGTACATGGATGAATATTGTGCACACATTCCCAAAATACCCATTTAAAATAGTCAATACGATAATTCCAGCCATTTCATATATTCACCTTCTAATTGCACTGGGAGGGTGCCTTTAAATAAAGAACTAAAACATCTTCTAAATTAGTAAACACGCAAATAAGGGATTCATAATGTAAAGCAGTGAGTGAATAAGAGCTAAGCCCACATCGGTGTGGTGGGTTACTCTTTCATTATTACTTCCCTCTCATTCTCTGTGTTGCTGAGGAAGAGTGAGAGAGAGAGCAGCCATGTGTGGGTGAGTCAGTGTGGAGACAAAGAAACAACGTTACGGGAGAGGGAGATGAAGGGCTGGAGAGAGAAACAACATGAACCAAGGTGGAACCTACAGGCTACCGTTGTTCATTAGTGTTTGTGAATTCTCAATGTTTTAACAAAGTGGGTGTCGGTTTGAAATGTTACTTTTGTAAGTTTACGCTGCTGCGGGATTACTCGTTACACTACATTCTAAAAGGTACAATCCGTGCCTGGGATTGCCCTTTTGGTTGAAAGCAGCATTCCGTCCCTCTCCCAAGTGCTGGGTGGCTAGCACGCCTCTCTACTCCTCCCCTACAGAGCTCCATAGGCTCAAACTGTTCATTACACTTCCTCCTACAGCCACATGTACAGTTTTGATTCAAAGCACTCTTAGCTGGGGCAGAAATGTTAGGTTTGGGGGGTGCTAAAAAATGCTTTGTTGTGCCAAAAAATGTGTCCTTTGTTTTGTTTTGTTCCTTTCTGTGTTTGTTTCATTGAGGTGTGTAAGATCTGTAATCATTACACTATTTAGTTGAGTCACATGGCTGTGCTGTTGCTTTGGTCAGGATAATCAATGCTTACGAACACTGTACTTTATTGTGAAACAACTTTACAAAGCATTAGCGAGACACAGTAGTAAGCAGACAGACTGGTCATGTGCTGTGTCTGCCTGCGACTCTGCCTAAAAATGTGCATCCAAATGTCTATGTTCCACTTTTATTTATTTTAAATTATTTTTCAAACTACATTTTATTTTATTTTCCCATTCTAAAATGTGGATCATTATTCATAGTGTGCAGTAGTCCTTGAAATTCAGGCTTTGGCAGGGTCCAATTACAGTCATGTCATGCTTCACGTAACTGTATCTGATATACAAATGTCACACTGTCAGGGATTTTACATGTAATAGATTTTACAGTGAGTGGGTGAGATTACCCAGCATGCTTTGCTAGCTTCTTTGTTGCTTGACATTTGAAAAGAAACGCAATATCCAAGGAAAAAAGCAGTTTTTGTGTTAGGAATGCTGTGACTGACAACATGTTTGCTGTCTAGTGGAAATTACAGTAGGTATGAAAAGAGGTATACATGAGTATACAGTATATGTAATACAGAGGTATGAATCCATAAATGCTGTTTATGAAGGCCAGTCTGCCTTTGTATTGCCTCTGCATTTCTTTGGTTGATTGGATAGATTCAATTTGCTGCACATTCCTCTATTGGTTAAATAAAAAAAATGGTAACTGGTGTTTCAATATCAGCCATATTAACACTCAGGAATATATTGTGGATATTAAAATGGCTGTGTTGCTGATGCTACATTGCTATTCCATCTACACCGTCCCCTTTATCTGACCCCTCATCATATTCTGTGTGGGTATATTGTAGAACATGTCAGAGGGTCTGTCAGCAAGTCAGGTTGGCCTTTATGCCCTCCCAAGCCAGGCAGCAGTTAGAAATTTAATAAGAAGTTATGTTCTGATCTAGAGGGGGTGGGGTATTCATGGCACAAGACTGTGTCCCTATCTTCAGATGAGACATTGATAGGTGAAGATTGTGGCAGTCCTCCACAATATATTATATAGGCATTTAATACATTTAGATTAGATCATCTCATAACTCTCACAAGTCTGGGGGGTCCTGACCCCCATGACTGCAGAGCGTACTAAGTAAGACAGATTAGCCTCCCACCACTTCCTGGCTCATGGAGGGAGGTGAAACTGGTGGAAAAGCTTAGAGAGTCCAGTGGGGGATCTCTCCATGCCCTCGGCCACACCGTCCCTCGTGGATAAGGGAGATGGAGGGATAAAGTGGGCCGTGGAGAGGTTGAGGGAGTGGAGTTTCACTGAATGTCATGTCAGGCAGCAAGGGGATTCATAGATAGAGAATTAGTGAGACGGGTGGACTGGGAAGATTAGGATGGAAAGAAACGGTGTCATAGATGCACAGCAGAGGAATAGAGAGCGCAGTAGGGCCTGTGTCTACTGAGACCAGCCCAAAAATACACCATCGCCCCCCCGGGGGGGGCGGGGGGGGTAGATAATCCTGCTTCGGAGGAACAGGGAGGGCTGGGAGCGGGTGCATATAAGACCCTGTGGAAACCAGTTATCCCACAGAGAGAGACAGAAATAGGAGAAAAAGATGAGGCAAGGGTGTGAATTATTTGACGTACAAAAACGTGTGCCAGCAGGATACAGAAAAAAAAGGAACAAAAAGGTCAACAGTTCAATCCCCTGTCGACAACAACCCTGTCAGCGTCGCTTGCCCCTTCTCAAGTTACAGAATGACATGCATAGCCCATGCCCATGGTGCTCTGCCAGCTCTGGTCAGCGGTCACTCACCTTCCATGGGGGTGTTGCTGTCTGGGCGGTTGGCGAAAACCACATCCACATACTCCAACTGCATCCTCTGGAGGGAGCCCCTCAGACCTGCAACGGAGAAGAGGGGACATGGGACAGGGGAAGTTGTTCGGTGCCGGCTACACGATACAGACTACACGATACAGATACCAAAAGATACATGTTGGAAAGAAACACACTTCAGCAGAAATCACCTTTGAACCTACAGTACACAGGTTGTGAAAGCCGATGCGCTATGATGTGGTCCAGGTCCAAATAGTAATAGTAAATAGCATATACGGCAAGAATTTATGCCATTAAGATTGTGTGATCTGACAAGGTTGACCATTGTGACAGACAAACATATTGTGCAGTCTGATCCTGGCATTAGTAAAGGCAGTTGGTAGTGGGAATGCAGCTGTGTTTGCAGGTGCAACTTCTAGTCAAATAGTATTTATAATTCAGAATGCTCCAGTTGTATTGGGCTTTGATTTATTTACATCTTTACATTTTACTTGAACATGAACATGGTATTGGGCAGAGTGAAAATAAAGGACTAGTATTGCACTATAAAAGTAGACATTTTACTATCCCTGTGAATCTTCTTGGGTAATGAAAAGAAAGCAAGCACATAATTGCTGACGGCACCAACTGAACCAACCCACTGTCCAGGTGGGTAGCCACCTGGATGCTGATTGGGCTGGTGGTTCTCTACAATGAGCTTACAAAATCAGACTAGATGTCCGCATTGGGATCTCATTCTAAATTTTCAACTAGTCGTGGGGCTTAAAGCACCTTATCCCAGAGGTGTCAAATTACAATCCAACATAGCAGGTATACATGCAAACACATATCCTGCCCTCAGATGTAACCCTCAATTTAACGCTAGAACCAAACCAAACAACATTAGCTAGAGGGAAAGGATAGCCAGATAGCCAGAAAGAAAGGAGCTCAGCAAAGACGAGTATGAGAGAGCTGAGCGGGGCCCCTATTGTGTGCAGATCAGGCCTCATTCACACAGAAATAAAAACAGATGGAAGATGAAAGCCTATCTGGAGGGAATATGTCACAAGGGAGGACAGGAGGAAAAAAAGACACATTCCTGATAGTGTGTGCATGTCAGATTAGCGCTTTCGTCATCATAGCTAATCCTATAAGAGTCATACGTCAACATTCCCACATTTTAGTCCCTAAACTGTCATCAGCACACGCACGATTGCGGGGACACCATCCAACCTAATCTCAGCCCGCGCCTATACCATTTGCAGTTCCCTCTGTTTTACGGATACACAAATGGAGTCAGTGTCAGCCTGTGTTTCCCAGAACCAATACTTGGCCTGTTCAAGTAGTCTGTCATGCCAGTGACAGAGATTCTGCACCCCTCAGTGGTGTCATTTTTCCTTCGGACAGGGCATCCCTCTATCCCCGATTTCCCTTCCATACACATACAACGCTTACGGTTCGGTTCAGCAATGTTCAAAGTGTTTTGCTAGGTTAGTAAGATAGCTAAGTATTCACGAGAGAGACTGCAGTGTTATGGTTGTGGTGGGGAAAACGCAGCTTGGTTGTTGGTTCCCAAACAATTTGAATGAAACCACAGCTCATAAGTGGTGGACCCATATCTGAGACCCTTTTTCCCTCTTAAACACATATTCTCTCAGACACACGCGCATCCCGGCGCATCCAGATAGTCTGTCTCAGTACATTGTGATCATCTATTAGGGGGTTGGAGAGGCTGCCGCAAATGCTAATATGCAGGAGGGGGAAGAATGCTGAGTCACCGCTGCAGGTGCATTGCGCTTTGGGCCCGAGGCGGTGATGGGACTGACTAAGCCGGGATGTGAACACTGGATCACTGGGAACAGGGGCAAAGCCTCTTAAACCATGATTGGAGTAAAAGAGTAGTTGAAAGGAATGGAAAAGGAGGGGTTTGAAGAGTGAGGAGAGAAGAGGATAGGAAACTGTAGGAAAAGGGAGGAGAGGAGAAGCAAGGAGATAAGTGTCAAAGAGAGGAGAAAGGGAGACGAGGAGAGGAGACGAGAGGAGAGGGGTGAGAAAAGTCGGCTTTACTTCACGACAAAACACTTTCTCACAGAGAGAAACAAATAGCTGTATTCCAGTCAGGTTCAAACGTAGCCGAGTGCAAATCCCTAGACAGACGAGAGACACAGAGGAAGAGGTAAGGAGCTGAACAGGGTTGTGTGAAGGACAGAGAGAGAATATGACTTTTACCTTCGATGATATGTTTTCTGTTGAGCCCCCTTTCTGTCTCAGCTCTGAAAGGAGAGCAAATAATCATGTAAAGTTTGTTAACAGGCAGGCAAAGCCCACCCCCCACACACAGAACCCAGTCTTCCCACAAACCAACCCGCAATCCCATCTGCAAACTCAAGTCAGTCATTAAAAAACACCACTCGGCATGAATAACACGCTTCCAACACAACAGTGAACAGAGACACATGCATGCAATGCTTGGCCATGTGCCTGCAGCCATAGAACAAACTGTTTTGCACAGCCTGCATTGTAGTGGAATGCAATATTGTATATCTGTGAACGATATTAGCTTTCTTACTATATAATCGCGAATTTCAAGTGGGCACACTACACAACTGAAACTATCCCACAGTGCTTTGCTCCTTCATGTGTATTGTATGTATTTCTTGTATAAACATAACCTAACCTAACCTAAATAAGAATATTTATTTTTTATATATATATACACACACACACA
>JAOEHI010000009.1:2462115-2485122 GCA_025447815.1 Percopsis transmontana
GAAAGAGAAAGAGAGAGAGAGACAGAAAGAAAGAGAAAGAGACAGAGAGAGAGAGAGAGAGAGAGAAAGAGAGAGACAGACACAGAGAGAGACAGAGAGACAGAGAGACAGAGAGAGAGAGAGAGAGAGAGACAGAGAGAGAGAGAGACAGACAGAGAGACAGAGAGAGAGACACAGACAGAGAGACAGAGAGAGAGACAGAAAGAGACAGAGAGAGAAAGAGACAGAGAGACAGAGAGACAGAGACAGAGAGAGACAGAGAGAGAGAGACAGAGAGAGAGAGAGAGAAAGAGAGAGATAGAAAGAGACAGAGAGAGAGAAAGACAGAGAAAGAGAGAGAGAGAGAGAGAGAAAGAGAAAGAAAGAGAAAGAGACAGAGAGAGAGCTGAGCCTAATTGATACGTGTGTGTGTCTGTGCTTGTGTATACATATTCCCATAATTCCATGCTGTGCTTGTGTCCTTCAATGCGAAAAGGAAGGCTTCCTCAGTGAGGTTGGGGGAGGCATCATATGGTTGATTACAGTAGCCTCCATGTGAGATTAACATGGATGACACTGACACACTGTGCCACACCACGGACTAAGACGTTTCCCTTGCCACCCTCTCACTCTCCAAGCATTCAGTTCCCTTTGCAATAACACATTTCCCTTACACTCCTCCCTGCTGTTTATGTGCACATGGTTGTAAGGGGGAAGGGTTTACAACACAAGAGACGTGAGTTCTGTAGATAGGAACGCAAGCCACTCAGGTGCTCGGGTGTGGGAGGGGCAGTTGTACTCTGAGTTTCAAACTGAAACAGCAATGTTTTAATGCTGTTTTCAACCACAAGAGCAGTTACAGACACAAACTAAGCAGTGTACCTTACTTTTAAACTGGTTTAAACTTGCTTTTGGCGTGGAAATATGCACTATAAATTGCAATATAGTTGCAGTGTGAAAGAATGTAAACGTCTAATTCAAAGAGGCCAATAGATACAGTGAAATAAAGCACAACACAACAAAGCACAGGCACAACAATCTAGCCTACACATGATCATGACTGTCATTTGTCAATTTATAACGAACATGTTGTTAAAATATTGTTTATTGTTTAAAATTGTTTATAATAATGTTGCTTTTTTGTCAGGAAAGCGACTAGAATGCACTATTTACTGAGTTTTTCTCAAAATTTTCTCCTGGGGGAGCATACCCCCCGACCACCCTAGTAATTACACAATTTCAACACGAATGTCACTCCAACTCCAACTGTATGGCATTTTGTTTACAGTCAATTCAGGTTGACACATGATCCACAGAAAAGCTACACTACAATCTAATGTCTTGTGAGAAGTCACAGCCCTTCGAAACCGCACATATTTGTGAATGTTGTAAATGTTTAGTCTGTATTTACAGTTTATTCTACTGGATCTAAAAATATTCCTGGTTTCACAAGGAACCTCAATCAGCAATGTTCTTTGTCCAAATGTGTCAAGGAAAACATCATATAATCCCTTAAATATCACCATGTGACCCCCTTGGGTATTCCAAAATCTAGGCTACGCTGCTAAATACTATTGCTACTGACAGCAGCCTCTATGTCACAAGCCCCTGCTCCTAATGTCATCAGGAGCTCCGGGGCTTGTACTCACTTCCTGTCAATCCCATCTGAAAGTATGTCAGTCAAAAGTGTCAAGTAGAACTGTTACATTTCAGGACAGGGTCCCCGGTGGGCAGGAAGTCTTCACCCTGAGGGAAAACCACTTTACCTTAATTGCTCTGGTGAGACTCTATAATTGTGTTCTGGATAAAACACAAGCTAAAGCCTCCACAGGAGGCCTGTGGACTTAGAAACACTTAAAAGTGTGGCACCGCACATGAGTTAACATTACAGAGCCCACAAATTCACAACCCCTGTCAACAAATCTAACGATCTTGCTAAAATGGTGCATGTTTTGCATAAATAATGTGTACAATTCGACAGTGCATGGTTATTATCTTCCTAATAATAGTCACTGTTATACAAATAAGGGGGTAACACTCGATAACCTTGTGTCCCATAATTGCATCCCTGCACACAGCAAGCTCCTGAGCCAAAAAAATGATATCTCCTTTTACTGTAGTATTGAAAAGACTATTCAATCTCTAATTGCTAGTTTTCCTTATCTGTACAAACCTCCTGTTTAGAAACTGAGAGATAATGAAGCAAGGCGGGAGACTTCCCAACAATGCACTCTGTGACGTAATTTCTGCAGCAGGCGTCCATTCTTTACCCTGCTGTTTGCTTCTGGGCATATTCTTATTAGCGTCCCTTCTCCTCTCTTCTCTCTCCGTTTCATCTCCCCTGTATATCTCTCCCCTCCACCCTCCCTGCCAGTTCACCCATCCATGTTAAATCACCATTTATCACAGCTGTGCCATTCCCATTACCGCTCCAGACCACAGTAATTCCCCACACAGTGGATTAGCCTTGCTGCGCTGCTCATTACCATGCGGTGCATGTACAGCACCACAGAAGAAGAGTTTGCTGTTTAATCAGCTTTAATAGGGCTGCATTCATGACTTTGTGTGGACACAATGCCCAGAGTTAATAAGCATTACAGGGTTCACAGGCTAACAGGTGTGAAATATTGATGAAAAAGCAGGTGGATCGGGCCAGGGATACCGGTCTTTGATTATAATCATCATCTAAATAGCATGCTATACAGTGCATTTTATTACATAAAATGGATTCACATGTCGTAATTATCTTCTTTACCATATACTCTACTCTACTTTGGTAATATACCTTGATAGTACATTAAATCATAACCAATAAGTGCTATAATATTGTTACATTAGGATTTATCAGCACTCTTCACTATTATGCGCAGTGTCCCCATGGGTTAGCATCTATTAAATTAAGGGTAAAAGGAGGTATATCTTATCTTATCTTCCCTTATATTATATTCATCCTCATCAACACCACCAATTTTAAAATCTCAGTCCAGATAACTGCCATCTTCCATCACAAACACAATCATACCAACAATAATGATTATTTTTTATAACGCTCCTGGATTTACTTCCTAGTGTTATACAACACTTGTGATGTATGTTGGATATTACAGTATGTAGCCTACTGTATGTATAAATTAATCCTTCTAATTGGAAGGGCCTAACCAGTCAATGAGCCATCATTGATCCTCTCATTAAAAAGTCAGCCCTGATCGATAGAGATATGGACTTTGGATGATAATCATCATAGCCTTGTTGAAAAATAGTTTGCGCTGGACCCTTCCTGTTCTCTAGACACAGCTGTCAGTCTTAAAAACAATGTGTGTATGCACAGACATCTATTATTTAGCAGAATTGCTATAGAATTTAATAAAATTCCGTTTAATGTTTGCTGCCACAATAGTATCGTCACAGACACACTTTCTGCCACTGGGAGCTTTTAAGAATTTAGTACCACTCTATTATTATTATTTGAAGTCTAAATGATTTGATGCAATGTCATTATCTCCTCACATGGTGTCTAATTACCTCGGGGAACCAGACCTGGGTCTATGTCTTGCTAAGGAGGAGACTACTGTTCTGGAAACGATGAAGCCATTAGCTATTTATCAGGATAGACAACCTGCTGAGCCAGGTTAAACTTTAATCTCATATCCCTGCGGTTCACCGCCAGTTTAATACCATGTTCATAACACAGTTTATTCCAGTACTGGATAACACCAAATCATCAAGCACAGCCTCAAACTGACGCATTGTTGTATACTGTAGGTTATTACATTGCATAAAGGCACTGTTGTAAACGTATAGCGTGAGTAACAACCTTTGAATGAAGATTTAGTAAACACTCAACACATTGACTGTGATGTCATTGCCCCGTTTATCCAGGCTTGACAATTTAGTAAAGAATATCCATTTAGAATATCCATTAAAAAATCTCTCTACGTTGCTGTGTGTCAGGCAATAGTCAATAGACTGAACAGAGTAAAAAACAACCAGCCTACTGTACCTGTAGACCATGCTGGAGCTGGACTGGGCAGACCAGTGCAACTCTTCCAAACCGCTCTGCTTCAGGACTTGGCTCGGTCTTAGCCCTCTGGAAAGGCAGCCGGTGGAAGGGCACACCCTGGGGCCGGCCCCCTGCCTCTGGTGGTGGAAGCTGGGGCAGTGATCCAGCCTGTGCCCCCCTCTCTGCCTGGGGACGGGGATCTCACTGCATGCAGCTTTCAGATACATGGCCAGATCCCTCACACTTTCTATGCTAGCACAACAGTTTAATAACGTTTCTTCTCAATGGGTTTAGGCATCCATGGGCTATCCAGGATCCAGCCTATCTGGACCTCCTTTGTACAGAACCAATTGAATGTTAATTCCATTAGCGTTACTGAAGAGTTCTTGTCATGCCAGGGTCCAACAGGGTGGGTGTGAATGACATCAAGGGGGAATAACAAAACAAAAACAGAACAAAAACAAAACATTTGCAAGGCAAGGATTCCAACACACACACACACACACACCGAGCAGACCATTGTTCAGTGTAATAACAAAGCTTGCAGGATCATTTCATCAAGTGCCACACCTGTGATGTCAACCTTATTCTTAGATGATTGACAAATTAGATGACAAAGGGAGCTTTAGCGTGACTGTCTCCATAAGCCCCAGGTGGCTCCAGATGGGCTGTCCGTCTGTAAGCTAGGCTGAACAGAGCCCGAGGACAGTTTGACTCCAAATGCAGCCAACACAAAGAGCCCAAGTAGAGACACTATGTGGAGTGTCCGTATGTTAATCGTATTCTGTCATGTGCGTACTGTTTTTTTTCAGGTCATTTCCTAACTTGTGAAAGTGCGCTTGACATTATTTTGAACATTGTCAAAATCTTTGTTTAACGGAATATATCCAGGCTTTTCACATTATGTTTTGTCTGTATTTGCGCCATAATATTTTAAATGATATGGAGCAATAAATATTATATATATATATATATATATAAGACTAAAAAGCATACAAAAAACAACTAGAAAAAAAATCCAAAAACTGCAGTCTGCAGCAGCTGTGCTGTAAAATGTGTTGTGTTGTAATTTGTCCATTTATTACAAAGAAGACACTGGCTCCCATCTAGTGTTAGAAGGTATGCAGGCTAGTATATTCTTGGAAATCATGTAATAAAGAGGTCAGTCATTGAGGTCGTCTTGAAATTCTTTTTTAAATCATTTTACAAATGTATTTGAATCGAACCATGACCTTCTGAGAGACCTTCTAAGCATGCATGTAGAGTGACCCCTGCTTTATCATTTTTACTCCACTACCAAATTTGAGTCATTCATTGATTGTGAATAACATAATGGTGTCATCATTATTTATTTCCAAAATGTAAATTTACAACAACATTATTTAGCAGATGCTTTTATCCAAAGCGACTTACAATTACATGGTGCTATTACATGGAGCAGATAGGGCATCTTGCTCAAGGATGCTTACAGGTAGGCCAACTCTGGGGCTCAAAACCACGACCTTCCGGCTGGGAGTCCAACACCTAGACCACTAGACTATCCTGCCCCCTACATGCTTTGTTTTTCCCTGGCTTATAAACACAGCCACTTCACACTCTTATGTAGTTGTACACTGTCCATGCCTGCCCTCTTGTGGAAAGAAGTTTGAAGTATCCAGATCTAAGACTATTACATCATTTAATTATAAGTGTATAAATCAGCATTCCTAACTCACTTTGAAAAAGACCAAGAAAAGGAAATCGGAGGCTTTTCTTATACATATGCAAACAAGCACACATATAAAAACACACACACACATGCACAAACATTAATTTAAAGACCTATAGGCCTTTACTAACCACCACTAAACCAATTGGACCTGTGTGTGGGAAAATAAATCTCCTTCGTGTCTTCGCTGTGTGCCCTCCCACTCAGTACATTATAAGAGGCATGTAGTCTATTTCAGTCCCTGGAAGTGAGGCCTTTTCTGCAGCGCACTCGCTATGACCAGCGTGAGTCATCCATACTCCCCTACACAATCTCACTCACTCTTGCCGGCAGCGAAGCAACAGTATTGGGAAAGTCAGGCTTGTTTGATGCCGAACGCCAACACACCATCACTAATGTCTTCATGTTACTCCTCGGAGAGATATTTACTCCAGCTGTAAATGTTTTACTGTTTTTCACGTTCTTTATCTATTATTCCCTGTGAGTGAGTCTTATCCTTATCTTTACAAGCTGCAAAAGGGAATGCTTAAATGAACGACTAATGCTATAGAAACTGTATAGTTATCAGCAAGCACGGCAGTAATGAAACCCACATTCTGGCCCAGCCCGTCTCTACTGGTAGGAACTGTTTACGAAAAAGGAAAACGCAACTGAAGTTTGTAAATCATAAATAGATGAAGTATGTGCCCACATCCTGTATGAAAGTGACTTTACTTCAAATGTAACATTACTTAATTTACATTTATGAAGCTCACAATTAAGTCACTTTGCAGAAGCTTTTATCCAAAGTGACAGTGAGTTAAAAGTACAATGACAAGTATTAAGGAGCAGGTAGGGGTTAGACATCTTGCTCAAAGAAGCTTACAGGTGGGCCGGTCATGTTGGCAGTCGACCTAACCACTAACCCATCCTATCCTTCATTTTAAAAGTGAAAGTAGAATTCTGATGATGATGTTTTTATGACTGTTATTTAAAAAAAACACAAGACTGTTTCCATTTGTACAGTACAAAACCAACAAGATCAACACCAGATCCAGACCAACAGAAAGACAGTTCGATATCAACAGATAAAAGTAAGAGGTATACTTGAAAATAAAATAAACGTCAAAGTTTTGCTAAACCATCTTAAATATCTACAGGCAGGTACTTTCACAGTGCCAGGATTGTATTATGTTAGGTTCTGAGGCTATAATATATCCAGCAATGAGGCTGAGGTTGATGGGGGGTGGACAACAGATGTCCACTATTTCCAACCACATGGCTGGACATCGCCGTGAGGCTGCAACCAATGGCATGACTCTAACCCTTGAGGTGGGGGACCAGGTGTTAGTGCTTCTCAGGGCAAACACCTGGATGCAACAGCAATGGCCACAGCACCTTTGTTGGCCATTTGCTATTCCCTCGGTGTACAGTATCCTTCAGTATTCATTAGTATCCAGTCACACACCTATTGTAAATAGAAATATCTTATTATGTGCAACATATTCTAAGAATGTTTTCAATCCTAAAGGGTCAACTACAATCTTTTGTATGTTTTTTTCTGTGTAGTGATTGTGAGAGAGCCACTCTTTATGTAGTTATATCCTTGGTCTAACCTTGTTCTAACCAAGGATGTTGAACATACTGTAGAGTGAAGTATTAGTGGTCTACTTAACCTCCTTGCTCTCACTATTGGGGTCTGATGAAAGTGTGTTACTTTAAAACAATTACAGGTTGTCCCTTTAGTGGCTTATTAATAATAGAGGAGTAGAAAGCTTTCAGCAAGGACAAGATTGCAGATGGATACTTTGGGATGGGGCTGTCTGACTGAAAGCCCCATGCTACACTCAGACTATGACCAGCTCTTTCTGAGGCTGGTTATCTATGACTGTCTAAACAGCTCTTAGATAACCAGTCCTGAGAGCAAAGTAAGCGTCATATGATACTGCTGAACTCTTAGGTTAAATCAGATTACACAGAGAGAGAACACATGCATTACACTTACACCAAACAAATCTATTCATCTTTCTCCAGCCTCATTCTCACTCCTTCTCCTTCATAGTCCTCCATTCTTTATTTTTAACGTTGAGTGTGTGAGCTTTGGCTTGGGATACATAATAACAGAATAGCATGCTGTCCCAGGCATTATGTTACTGGAGTCGTGTCCTGTGTCACAGATTTGTAAGAGGAACTGTCAGTTGCAACACTTCATACAGCATTGTAGTAGAAGTTGTAGCAAGACAGGAAGAGCCCCACTCTTCCACCCTTCCTTTCCTAATCTAGAAATTCAACCGAAAATGCCAGAAGCAAAACGATTCGGCCGTTAGCGTTAAACATTCCAGATAATAGACATTTATTTTGGCAAGTTGCCTCAGCACTAGATACCAGATGGTTGATGATATGCAATTGACTTATTGTGTGCACATCTTTAATATTGAATGAAACACTAATTTCAACAGCAGGTCGACTCTAGACCTTGCAAGGTAGTAACAAGGCACCAAATTAGGCTAAACAGTATAGGCTAATAGTGGAATTACTGTGGGCCTGGCCTACTACGCACTGTGCATTTCACAATTATTAAGCAAGACCATATTTTATTACTTAAATAATATTAAGAAATGTAGTGCTATTTCCAGTTTTGGGGGAATATTAATATGTTCATCTCAGCTCCGTTAGTTTTCTTGTGAAATGTGGGCCTGTGTTGCCCTTTGAGAATGTAATGCGATTAAGCGCTACATTCGACAAGACTACCAACGGAAAACAGTGAGCTGGGTGTCCAGTTGGATGGTCATCTCACCAACAGGAATTTGACTTTCCTACGGGAATGTATATTTAAGATCCGTGAGAATATATTGATGAAGGCATTATTCTGTGGATTTCAGAATGTGACAGTACTAATGGCTAGTTTAATGTGCTATATCTGCTCTATTTAACCATAACTTACCAAGTTGCAAACAAATTTGTTGTGTTAGCCAAATAAGGCTATAAAATAAATCTAAAATATATTACCACAAAGCGAAGTGACTAGCACCAAACCAGTAGATAGAATGTATGCTTTTCAGGAAACGCATATATATTTTTTCATGATCACAGATTGTAGCTCATACAATTACCCATACTTAAATATGCTGCCTAAACCATGCATGTCCTACATAGAAATAAACCCTGGATGGATATTTCTAAAGCCTCAGATGTGTAGGAGTCATTATGTACGGTATGTGTAGGTTGGGTGAGTAGATAAGAGCCTGTCATCCAGCATTAGACCAAATATGAGCGCTAACTGGATTCACCCAGGAAGCTCTCCTGGGTGTGTGCCTCCATGCTGAGGCACACACTATAGGTCACACAGAAGGAGCCCTGCAGGCACAGAACCCATGTTAGATTTATGGACAAGTAGAAAATCTGGAAGATGGAAAGGTCAACACTCCTCTTAAAAAGGGATGGCTCACAAACGTTCAGTTCTAGTTTGCTCACCCAGAATCCAAGTTATTTCTATCTTGCCCCTTAAAATTACCTTTCAATGATTTTATTATTAGATCACCCTATCAAAATAAACCCAAAGCACTCATATTTTTAGTATGGTTTAAAGCATGCCATCCGCATCAAATTAGAACTACAAAAATGGCTAGTGTTACCTGCAGATCACCATCTCATTGGTCAAGTCTTCAAACTATGACTTCTGATAGGGTGCTTGTTTCTCTAGCAGCCTGTAGAAATCGTACAAGACAAAAGTAAACGTGGCAATCTGTATTTTGTTACTTCACGCCACAGATGTGATAAGTGTCTTTTTTTTTTTTTTAAACAAATCACAGAATAAAGGCAGATAAGCAGCTTTAAAAACAGTCTGGATCCGGGATTTGACATTTTTCAAGCAGCATGTCACTGGGCACTCTGTTAGAACGCTTCACAAATACCTGCCTGTGTGTGGCTGGCTGAGTCTGGAGGCAGAAAGAGAAAGCTCTCCCTGTCCTCCACTCTAGACCCTTGAAAACATGTGGTGGGAAGAGGAAAACATCCCCAACCAAATACATTTACTGGAAACCCTGCCCGCTACCAAAACAACTAATCATCAATTCACTTCACCAAGCACTATAAAAGTTAGCACACTTAAAAATTTCAAATTAAAAACTACTCACTGCACAGAAAAGAGGATGGCACACAAGTGTTACACAAAATGAGTTTTGTATTAAAAGTCTTTTAAACCACATAGATGGATGCTATCAAGTGTATCCGAGGACAAAATTACAATAAAGTCAAAAGATCACATTTTAGAAAAAAAAAAAAAGAAAAAAAGAATCTTAACACAGACATGGCTTGAGATACAGTGAACAAAAAACCTTGTTATTCATTTATTCTGTTGTTCCTGGTGGACCAGTACAAATATAAAAGAAAAGGTCTGATTTTGACCTGAACCAGTAAAATCAGAAGCTCAACTTCCTGTTGGAAAAAGAGAAGAGGAAGTGGCTCTTTCGCTTTGAGAGAAATGGTTCTATGATTGCCATAAAGACGCACTGTAGAAGTAGTAGGGGCTCATCAGTTGGCACAGTAACAGGAATTTTCTTGGGAAGGCACTTGACATGGGGTTCTGTCATTCCCCATGCAGCGACAGCAATGCACTAAGGTCCTTGCTTGTGGACAGTGAAGGACACCGTCTTAAAAGCGCAGGTTTCATAGTAAATCCACTTTCGCCAGAATAGAGGGGGTAAATTAGACTTCATGCAACTCCAGAGTCTGCAGGTTGTAGCCTCCTGGAACATGTAGGCCACACTCTTTACAACTTTAGTGTTTAGTTTGGATTCATGGCTCAACAGGTGGTTGGTAAATGTCATTGTAGTTGGGACAATTTCTTTGATTTCAACCAAAATAAGATGGCCATAAAAAGTGTCCAATCAGCTCTAAAAGGTTGAAAATCCATTCTCAATCCGGATGGACAAATTCAGAAGATGTAACGGTAATGATTTATCGAAAGTATCACACTTGTTAGGAATAAAAACAAGAAAAGGAGTGTCTCTCTTAGGTTTCACAATAAGACATTCCCGTTGAGGCACATTTTCCAGAGAAGTGTCCTATAGGCCTACAAAGCTATAAAAATCTGAAACATTCAAGTACTTAGTCATGTAAACACTTCCCTGTCTATTTACATAATGGATTGTTGTCGATTTGTTTGTGTGCAATAAAGACAACAGCGTGAAAAGGGAAATACTCGCGAAGCCTGCAGTCAAATGAAAGAACGCACCATGCGTTATCAACAAGTTATGGATAGAGGCTTGCGTTTTAGCTTGGATTTACAAACAAACATTTTCCTAGAGCAATACGCACGAACAACACTGATCACCCCCACTGGGAATAGCAGAATAGTTCATTTGTCTGACTATTTCTGCGAACAGTTCGTCGACCGAGCCTTTATTTTTGGCAGAAGTTTCCATAAACGGGCAGTTCCATTCCTGAGCCAGCGCCTTGCCTTCCCCGGAAGAGACCTCTCGTTCGCCTTCCAAGTCCACCTTGTTTCCGACCAAGATCATAGGCACTCGCTCGTATCTTTTAACGCGGATGATCTGATCCCTCATCGGCTTGATGTCTTGGAAACTCTGTTGATTAACCAAGCTGTAAACCAAAATAAACCCCTGGCCATTCTTTATGTACAGATCTCGCATAGATGCGAACTGTTCAGTCCCTGCAGTGTCCAGGATCTCCAAGACCGACGGTGACGAGTCTACTTCGATTTCCTTTCTGTAGAAATCCTCTATAGTGGGGTCGTATTTCTCTATAAACGACCCAGTAACAAACTGGACTGTCAATGCAGATTTGCCGACTCCACCCGATCCCAAAACAACCACTTTGTACTCCCTCATGGCTGTTCAGCAGACACCTCCTTTCCACGAATCCTCTTTCCCACCCGCTGGCCGCCCCGACGATTTCAAACCAAGCAGGCAGGGAACGCAGCCCTTGCCTTCGGATGGGAGTAAAATCCCTCGTTGGCAAAATGTTTCCTAAGTAGCCTCTAACGTCCGATTTGGGATCTGGGGAGAATGGCCGTTCTTGAACATCAACGACGTAAATTAAAGCACATTTTGATTGCAAGGTATTGTGCAATGGTGCTTTGAAGCGTGATCACTTCTCCCTTCTTGCTTGGCGTTTCCTGCCCACATTCTCAGCGCAAGACAACTCGCGTCACAAGCCAGGCCAGTTCCGCTTTCTTAAAGGCGCAGTCATCATAAAACTAAGAAGCCTGTCAATTGACAAGCGGCGTGTCACTCACTAGTGGCCTGTCTAGCTTCAGCTCTTTGCTGCTATTCATTCTTGGATGCATAAATAACAACATTAAAATATATTTAAATCTAGTCTCTCTCTCTCTCTCTCTCTATATGGTTTGATGGCTATAATACAAAACGTTTGGGCTAGTCAATTTTCGTATAGTATTTTCTATTAGAGTCTGTATTAGTTGAATGAGGTTTGCTGCATACAAAAAACAACAACAGATACACTGAACAGCTAAACAATGACCACAGGCATGTTGCATGATGCAAATCAATTTTTGTTTTATTCAGATTTTTTTTATCCATACAGCAAGAGTCAAATATGGCAACAATAAAATGTGCATAATCGAATCTGAAGACAATACAATAATACATTATTGTGTGCCAACTGTTAGCAAATACATAATTGGTGGATGCACTTACAAGTAAAAAGCTGTTAAAGCATACATGTGCTCCCAGCAGGGAAGAGAAACCATAGTTACAAGTCAAAAAGACCGAACATATGCCCAAGCTGCCCTGCTTGGATTTGAGAAAATGGTGCTTTGGTTATAGCAACTATACAGCAACCTCAAGTCAGAAACATGTTGATCTGGACAGGAGACGGTTACATTCACTTCAGACTAATTATGCCCAAAAAAGCATTTGGTGTGGTGAGCCTTCACCTGCTGAGTGCACAGCTTATTATAGCAGGGACAATTTCCTATGAGTCAGTGGTGACGGTTATTACATGTCTGTGATGAGAGAAAAATATCTGGGGTGGATGGATGCTAATATTTGTTATTTAATATCATGGCTGCCTCAAAAATTAGTTTTCGACACAATAGTAAGATGTCTTGTTTTGAAGCATTATTTCTCCCCAGTGTGGATGTTTATCTAGGCCTATACGGTACAGGTAAAAAATATTGTTTTTCTGGTAATCTGGAAGTTTCCTTACATACGTATGCAGATTCTTTTGTTTATACAGTATGTGTGTGTTATTTTACATGCAATCAAATCAAAGTTTATACTCCGGTATCAACTGTACCATGGAAGCAGTGATACTAGATGACCAAGTCCAACAGCTGATGTGTGGACCTCATTTGATATACTGTCCTACAAAAGGGCCGTGGCTAAGCATGACGCAGGGATATCCCTCACATGTCCTGGCAATCTTAGCCATTAATAAAATAAGCCAAAAGCGCATATAGCTTTCTCTGAATGCATTGGCCAAAAACTAGTGCCCTTCTTTGCAAGCATTTTTTTTATCTGGATTTCTAATTTAAGAATTTAAATTAATCTAACAAAATTTCTTATAATTATAGATCTTTTTTTATTCAAAATAATATCTCAATATGATACATGTTTTTCTCTGTTCATTTGACTATATACAGAAGTGCAAAAAGTCAACCTTCGTCCCTTAGGTTAGAACTCATTAACTGCAGCATTACCAACTTTACCCATCAGGCAAAGCCCTCACATACTCACTCTTAAATCCATATCCACCAAACATCCAAAACCTGTCAAACTCACTGTTCATTTTGGCCTGACATTCAGGGCAAACTTAAGAAATATTAAAACAATAGTACATATCTTTTTGAAATGCATACAGTAGAAAATAATTTTTACTCTAAAACATGGACAACCTATATTTCAACACAATATATTTTCAAACATGACCTTGACATGTTACAACAAATTTTTAAGTTGGTTAAAATATTAGTCATTCTTTATATTCAGAGTTGCTGCACTTGCAGGAAACTTGCTTGATCTAATTCCCTGTATCAAAATGTCTCTCATCAACAGAATGAATTGATGTAACATCAACCAAAACGAGACATCCAGCTATATGAATGAAGTGAATACCATGATTTAAAACTGACTTAATACATTATTTTTTATATGGTTTGAAAACATTATGAATGTCATTCTACCTCAAAATCTAAAACAGCTATATCAATGTTGTCAAGTAAAATATAAGGCAAAAAGAAAATCTACAACTACATACCTCAAAGAGATTCAAATCTTTAAGTAGTACATAAAACATAGTTTCAAATAATTTTAAGAGAGTATTTGTTACCGTTTTATATATATATCTATATATGTATATATAGATATATATATAGAGATATATAGATATAGAGATATATATAGAGAGAGAGATAAAGGATGAAAAACCTTCGAAGTGGCTTGAGAAATATAAAACATTTGTGTTCTTTATGGTGATTGAAGGTACATTTGACTGGGCTAGAACCCATAATTGTAATCTAAGGCTTCGTTAGGTAATTACAATCGTAACGACACATTGCACAACTCTGAAAAGTATGGGAAGTGATCATTTAACTGAAAGCTTAAGGAAAGATAAACATGTTTCCTTAATGGTGTTAAATCTCGTACAACATGCTTTGTGAGCCTTTATAAATGGGAAACTGTGCTTTGGTTTCCATAGTCACATGGACAAGTGAACGATGTTTGTGTGTGGACAAGTGTTTGGTTGAGAACATTTATGAAGTGTACATATAGAATGTGTTATTCAATTAGCACAGGATGACAAACAAATGAATAAAGGGCACAGGATTCAAAATGACCTAATAGACCTTTGTTGTTGTTGTGGTTGTTGTAAACACATAGTTCAAGAGTGCGTCTTAGAAACGTTTAAAGTCCCCCTACTTTAAAATGGGGAGACAGAGTAACATGACAGCATCTGGAACTGCACTCTCACCAACATGCTTTAGGGTCAATGGCCTAGAGTAACTGTGTAATTTCAACTGATACACTAGTGTGTTGCATACACACTATGCAACAAAGCCACATTTGAAAAAAAAAAAAGAAAGAAAATTAAAGGCACCTCTGTTCGATTTTACTTTGACACAAGATAAATCTAATTCTATCTAAAATTGTGAAGAGCACTCTACTTCTAAAAATGTATAAAATGGTAAATTATAAACAAACAAAACTTACAATGGAGATCCTAATAAAACAAACAAAAACAAAAAATATATATATATATATATAAAAGAGCCATACAAAACATATACCTTCAGTAAACAGAATAACACTGTTGAGATAACACTCTGGTTTTAGCTGTATGGCCTTGATGGCACATGACAAGATGAGAAAAGCTAGCCTGGCTGTGCTTTTTCAAGGTACACAGGTATGTTGGTTTATCCAGAACAATCATATGTCCAAGACCCTCATTTTCAACATCTAGTTTAAGTAGTAGCCATAAAAACACAATACTGTACATGCTAATTCATTTTGGAGAAGAAATATATCCTATTAAAATATTATTGTGCCTTTCCGATTTTAACTCAAATTCAAGGTGCATGTTTGCATTTTTCTTGTAAACCATAAAATATGGCTATCAATCAAAAAAACAAAAATAAAAAATAAAAAAAAACAAATCAGAACAAATTGAAAAAAAAAAAAGGAAATACACATCTTTTTTGGTCTACTAATGTACCAGCACTGTATGTTGTAATGTAAATGTAACCACGTTCTTCTGGTTGTGCAGTTATAATGCTAATAATTTGCAGTAATAAGGATTAGAATAATTGAAGTAGGCTAATTTGAGTGCTAGGATTAGGTCAGACACAGTGATGTGTTGTGAATGGGTGTCCCCACAGAGAGAAACACAGACCCTGGTACCAAGACCGCCTCTTCTTTTGGCTGGACAACTTTGACAACAAGGAGGTTTGTGAGATTGGCTCTTTGTGACACTGATATGTGAGTGACTGGGACAGACCACGTGTTGCACCCTAGATGTTTACATGCGTGGCGACACCATCGCTGTGGACCAGCTAAAAAAGTCGCCTGTCCCATTATTCGACATTCTGAACATTAAAGGCTGAACTATTGGCTTGGACGGTGCCAGCACACATTCATTTGATCTGCAAGACAAACAAGAAAAGCAAACAGGCATTTATTTGAAACCCTTCCAATGCCACCCTCAATAATATCTGCAACAATGCAGTGTTGTCCAACTGGAAAATGGCTATGGCTGGAAAATGGCTAAGGTGTGGTCCTTGTGCATATAAAGTCATAAAAATACAACTTCGACATCAAGCTAGTGTAAATATGAGATACGTTTTAACACAAAAACTGAAATAGGAACTCACTGTTCTTGAAAGGAACTACATCTGAGTCAAGTACTTGTGACTACTCAGATGATCTGCAGATATTATTGGAATCTGGGGAGAGAAACAGAACAACAGTCAAAACTAATAACCTAAAGCAAACCGAAAACATGTTTACCGGATGTTGGCAACAAAGTAATCTAACAAGAGTCAGCACATTGTTTAACCACATCCTCTGATAAGCTCATGATAAGCTGAAAAGGACAAAGATGGAACAGGACAGAAAAGCAGTTTGGTTACAGCTGTGCCATACATTCAGGCATGTCATACAGTAGCTGGCATATGCCAATATGAGAGTAAGCATTCACTACTGGAGGGGAGGATTGCAGGAAAGAGTTATGGGAAATGGAGAAACGAGGGGAACGGGGAGATTTCATCAGTGCGGTATAACTCCCACATGCAAATCCATGTGCTCCAGCTTGTTGACCGGCACCCATCAATACATTGTTGAAAACTGTGGAACAAGAAAAGCAACCCAAAGATCTAGCATATCAACTCCATTTTGGCTATTATATCCACATCACCATCTGACTGTATCTGGGCTAAGGAGTGGCTAATGTCTAGGAAATGTCTTGGAATACTTCCAGACTGTGAAAATGACTAAGCACTTTTCTCACAGAGACAACCATGGTATGTCCAGCTTTCTGACAGAAAGAATGTGGCGCTACGTCTCATTGGCTGGAAGCTGAAGCAGAAAATATAAATACAAAAGCCAAGCACCAAATGGCACAGAAAGCAACTGTCGTACAAATGGCTCTAAAAAATGGAAAACAAAAACAAACTACCTCATACATACCAATTGCATGTATTCGTTGGTAGTCAACTTTGATAAGGAAGAGTCCTCAAAATGGGAAAGGACAAAAATCGAAGTTAAAATGAGGACAAACATTTAATGGAATACAGTATGCTTCCCCAGAAAGGCACTTTTGTAATAATGTCTTTATACATTAAAATGTACAGTTCTGTATAGATCACTATCACTTCTCATAGTGCGATTTATCTGTATAATGCAATCATGTGTTGGGCACTGAAACAAAAGTGTAGGCCAACAAGAGGGAGTACTGCCCATTTCCCAGCCCACCCCCTGCTGTATGACACAAGCATAACCTCATCTCCAAGTGCAATGATAGATAGAGAGATAGACAGATAGACAGATAGAGAGATAGATAGATAGAGATGGTGAGAGGAAAACACTAGAGTCAGAGGCAGTTGGGGTGCAAACCTGATTGGTGGAGGCAGCGAAGGGAACGCTTGTGGCAGATGTGGAGGCTGCAGACACAGTGGGGGAACCACCGTGCATCATGGGAACTTTTTTTTGGGAGGGAAAATCATGTAAGCAGATATACACAGACGAGCAGTGTAGCCACATACAGTAGGTACCAGGCAAACTAGGATGTAGGAGGGAGGGAATTACTCAGGGCTTCAACTTAACTTGCTCCTTTTCATTCCTCTGCCAGTATAGAAAAATAGCAAATTTAAGCAAGCAGTTTTATTAGTAGCCTAGTACCAGGTGCTACCATATTTATGGCTAAAACTTTTTTCCATTAGTAAACACGAGATATGAGCTCACTAGTGCTACAAAACAAAGTAATTATCCTTTAATACGAGTCTTGAATGTGGAAGACATTGTTGCGGCAGAGGAAATATGGTGGCAACTTAGAATTGAACTCCCTTTACTTCGTTTTTAGATGGGATTTGATAGGTGTCAGGTTAAACCAGCCAAAAGCCAAAGTGGTCAAGAGAATTGAGAGCCGATATAAGTGTGTATAAAGAAATAAAAATAAAAAATAAATAAATATTAAGTTGTCAAACATTCTACCTTTGCAAAATGTGTCTCTTCTTATGTGGATATCAGCTTGGATGCACCAATTTACTTAAACAATTACTTTCAGACTTACTCACTGCAGGTTGCAAGTTGCTTTAGATAAAAGCTAAATTACCTTGCTGTAATTCTCTAATTGTAACTTACCAACACAAGGAACACTAAGATTCCAGTCACCAAAACAACATGACACCAACTATAGTACAGTATGATGCTTATTGATAGTTCTGATATAAAAGGTGGCTTATAAAATAAGTATTGGGCTTTTATTTTGAACGTGTGAAAGTCACAAAAAACAGGTTACAGGTAACTGAAGAAAAAAAGCTGGAACCTACCAACACTGGCTGCAGGTGCCATGCACAATATTGAGCCTGCCCATCATGCAGTGCAACAGGAAGTGGATTCGAAAGGGAAGAGAAATCAAAACAGCACATCACGAGGTTCGTTAGAGTGAAGGGAGAAATAAGGTGGAAAAAGGTTAATCTTTTGGACAATACAGTCATCAGTTATTGGACAAACAGTGGTTATGTCACAAGGCAATCAGTAATCGACAGATTGTAAACCTTAACGTTTGTCTGAAGAGTAGTGCATATCAGTGTGGTGATTACAGGTGTCAAGCATGAACCATTCTATAACGTACACACCCCAAACACAAGTTAGGCCTGGTGCACCCTAGAGGATTTTCAAATCTGAAACAGTTAAAAACATGGGGGACCACAGACATAACGACAGATTAAACATATTTTTAATATTTGAATCGTAAGACGATCACTAGACGATTCAGTCAAGACGCGGGACCACACACTTGCCGTTTATACTAAACAATTTCAGAGTGGTGATTCCAGGGACTTGGGTTCTCACGGACACTCACGTGATCAACCGTGACTTTAGAGCACGACAAACATGGAGGGGGACCGTCACCGTCAGCTAGTAGCTACACTAGTAGCTACACTGCTAACTACACTGCTAACTACACTGCTAACTACAGACGCTCCCGAGTGGTGGAGAATGGTTTTGGTATCCTTGCCAACTGGTGGAGAATATTCCGCACCACCGCTCTCATTAGCTATTGTGGGTTTCCATCAGCGTTCCTTTCACACTACAGGATTTCAAGTCAATCTGATATCGGGGAGACTCCAAACCAGTGGGTAACTTTAAGATTATGTCTGTGAACCCTTCACACTAAAGGATCATTTGGTCAGATAATCGGTTCAGACCAGCCTCAAGTAAGGAAACGCCCTAGCGATTGCAAAATCTGGCCAAAATCCTCTAGTGTGCACCAGGCATTAGAAGAGAAGCAGATCAGTAGAGAAGCCAAACATAGCCTACCGTTTGCTGCCAAACTGATGAAATGAATACTGTTAACCAGCTCATATAGCCCCAGTCCCTCCCAGCCCAAGCCAAAGCCCCTTAAGCCACACCACAACTCTGCTAACTACATCTTAGGCTTGTACCTTCGATTCCCCACATCTTCTTAACTCAGCCTATGTTTATCAGAGGTACTTGTAAGCCCTATTAAGTTCTATAGCAAGCCATTGTTATCACAGAGTGGCCATGCAAAGCCATACAAAGCTCAATTCATTTTTAGGTCAAAAAAATTGAGTATTCTAAGAGAATTAAAACGATACAAAACTAGGATGTAGCTGGCCCAAACCTCCACGCCACTCCTACCACATCCAATATTACTCTCACTTCTCTGGCTAGCTTACCCTCCCAACTGTCTTATAAAATAGAAACCTGTCCGTTTGTCTGTTTGAAAAGCTCTGTTGCTACTCCTGCTTTCCTTTACACTGGGTCTATGGCATAACAGCGGAGCATGAGGCAGGCGGAGATCTCGAGCTCCTCTGGTGGTCGGTTAGTGTTGAAGCCATACCTGACGGGAGGAAAGCAGCCTGTTGCTGAAACTGCATGTTGGCCAGGGCCTGTTGGTACTGGAGCATGCCAGTGTTAAACATGGCAGAGGCCCCGTTGGCCTTCTCCAGGGCTGCCCGCTTTGGCAGGGGAGCCATTACACTATGTGGGATGCCCTGCCCGGCGGGAAGGAGGGAGGGTGGAGAGAGAGTGGAGAGAGAGAGAGAGAGAGAGAGAGAGAGAGAGAGAGAGAGAGAGAGAGAGAGAGAAATGTGCGTGGAGGAAAGAGAGAGGGTGTGTTGTAGAAAGGCAAAAACAAAAACAAAACAGTGGTAGATACGTTAGAGGGCATCGTACAAAGACAGCGTCACAACATCTTTGTGTAGACAACATCAAGAACAACCACAATGTCATTATCATATCATCATTAGCAAGCAAGCAGCAGTCTGACACAACGTACTACACAAGCAGGAGCATAGCGCCTACTAGAGCCTCTGTCTAACAAGCATTCAGTTCATATCCATTAGTTTCATCGAGACGCTTACTGGAGGGATTACTGTGTACTCTCCTGACTAAATGCAAGAGAAGCAAGCATTAACTCTTAAAACAACAATTAAAGGTGGAACAGACGGGAAGCACAGAGAGAGGGAGGCTGCACTGCTAGCTCCATGAGAAACTGGAAGCCATGTTTAATTGATGGCTCACTCCCAGACAGATTTCAAGAAAGGCCTCAGGTGTTTGCATCAAACATGTACCCGATTAAAAAAAAGGCTACGTTTGCTTTGGTGTGAAGCCATTTTTTAAGTTGGAATATCTGTGAAAAGGCTTGATGATGGAGTGAACTATCATTTGAACTTTACTAGTCTGATACAGGGGCGGGGGGGGGGGGGGGGGTAATTCCAGATCGAATTTATATAATTTTTTTACCGTTAGCCCCACCCTTATTCCTCTGACATGCACAAGGAAGATATACATGCACACAAAACCTGACTGAGCAGATTCACAACGCAGACAACACATTGGACATAAGACTAAAGCCATGCCACCATAATAAGATATTTCTACCTTCCTAACCCTCACTGACTGTGGTTAAATAAGCCATAGGTGATGAAGTGATTGTGGCTCACATCACAAACACCTTAGTTGGAATTTGTGTTTGTGCTGAGCTTTTAAAAAAATCATGTGTAGAATGCAGTGTAGCCTGCCAGAAACCCACAATCATTTCATCATGGGCCAAAATGACAGAGCAACAGGAGGGAAACCAGACATTGCACTAACAGGACAACAAAAATAGCTAGGTATCTTTGGTTAAACATTGATCTACGACAAAGCCACATGCCAAGCTAAAAGGTGAAAGGTCATAGTACCAGGTCAAAGGTTGCGTCGAGGGGTCGCTTCAGTGATTTGACAGCCGACTGAGTCTTAATTAGCAGGCAGCGAGCACATGATGGCAATGGGCCAATGGGGTTCAAGCGCATTAACATAAACCAGCAAGCAGAGGTGCATCATGGGGGCAGCAGTGCAGTTTGGGTATAGGTGAGAAAAAACAAAAACAAATAAAAAACAAATCATTGGAATGCAATATACAAGGGGATAACAGGACTAAGGCATGCACAGTATCACCACTAGCTCTACTGCTCAACAGGTAAAAGATCATTATTACTATCAAATCTATATTAGTTACTGTTTCACGAGGGTGATCGAAATACAGGAATGACAGCAACATTTAGTTGTTACAAAAAGTGGGTTTCACAAACATATTGGACAGAATATTACACAGAAGTACAATCCATGGCTTTCCTTTTTTACTGTGCACATCATAGTCAAAGGGACATTACATTGATTTACCCCCAAGCTCTCTGCATTTCTACATCACCAAGAGCATACTAGTATTCACAGGTGCTGTTACTGTGCGACAGGACACTGTGGTGCACACTGAAAGCACAACGAAATCATTTATTTATGTCAGGAAGAAGGGACTGTCAAGGACTGAATGCACAGAGAAGATGGTGCCACAGATATTGCTAGTAAGACCAGGTCGTTGTGTCAATAAGCTCTGGCAAGAGAGAGAAGGAAGGTCTTTGGCTCTTTCCCTTGTGGTCTTGACAAGTCAGTTTCGAGCTCGACAACAAAAGGTAAACTGCAGTATGTGAGTATTATAACGTTTAAATGATGATAGAATCCTGCCCTGTGGCACCAGGTCCCTCTCCTGTGCGATTCACTCTGAGCTAAAATTATGCCCACACCCCATTCAGACCTCTGTTTCAAAGCAACAGTTAGATTTCTCTCTGTAACACAGTCCCTACGGGCTGATAAAAGTACTTATAAGTGGCTTGGCTCTGAATGGACTCATGTGCTTACATAAACATACTAAACGTTAAGAAATTACTTAAATAATAATTGGGCCCAAGATGGCCGCCGGCGGTGCGGATGTGAATGAAGGCTTAGCTAAAATGGCATCCAGACTGCTCACCATGGCCGCAGCGGCTGTGGCCTGGTTCACCTGGTGCTGAGCCGCCTTAATTTTGGCCTGCAGGTGGGCTGGGGGGTGAAAGTACTTGCACTTCTCCCGGGAGCAGCGGCCCTTGATGTAGTCCATGCAGACGGTGACCGTGTTGTCATTGGTGTCGATCATGGTGCTGTCCGCTGGGTGGGCGAAGCGGCAGTCATTCTCCCCCCGGGAGCAGTTGCCCCTCTGGTACTCGCGACACACCTGGCGGCACACACGAGAAAGCATGAAGAAAGACAGTACAGGTTGCGTAGTACTACCGAGGAGAGGAACTTAATTTCTTGTTGTTTATATTGTGTTTAGATATAGAACACCAGGGGGCAGCACCTCCACTAGTGTCAGAGGTAACTCATGCATGGTTTGCATGCATGATTTTCTACCACAACAATGCATACAGTACTGGCACTACAGTATGTGCACTACCACTGCTCTTATGTTGTGTTATCATTGCAGGCAGTTTGCATGCCTGCACGTGATATGTGATCATGTGTACATATCTGACTGGCTGTGTTGTACCCATACAATAAAAAATGGAAAAATGGAAAGCATAAAGCTCCAGCCTCAATAACTTATATCTTGCCTCATTGGTATGCAGCTTACAAAACAGCTGATGGCTCACAAGTGTTCTGTTCTATTATATAACCATAGGAAATGCAATGAAATATCAATTTGGTCATTGAGCAGCTTTTATCCAAAAGCAACTTAAACTAAAGTATTAAAGGTCCAGTGTGTAATTTCTAGTGACATCTAGTAGTGAGGGTTGCGAATTGCAAACAGCCAGTCACTCACG
>JAOEHI010000009.1:2485222-2502655 GCA_025447815.1 Percopsis transmontana
TGTTAGCCTATGTGGCTTGTTAACCGTAAATTAAAACTTAGAGCTTACGCTCGCTTTCGCCTCTACATCTTGGTCTCCGTGTCTCTCTGAGCCTGCACTCCGACCCGCTCAATTCAACCATTACAGGTCCCTGTCTGACCAGCCAGCCAGCCAACCAACAGAGCGGAGTATAAACCTAGTTTCACAATATTCATAACAAAAATGTTCATGTTCATAATTCCTTACAACACATTACAGCGCATGCACCAACTAAGCAATTTAACTGTTATGGTTGGAATCTTCCGTTTTCAATACATATTGGTGTTTCATGGACTTTAGTTAAATTATTTAAAATATTTGCTCAGTATACTTCTACTACTTTGTTTCAAAACATCAGAAATCCACCATGTGATACAACAGTAGGCCTTTTTATGCCTAATAGTTACCCCTTGTAAAATGCAAACCAAAACAATATTCCTGTGTCCTTAGGACTTTATACACAGTATCTTATACAAATCCATGCAAGTTTTTTTGTTATTTTGTTCACTATTAGACAGACAGTCAGACAGAAACAAGCTGGGGATAACATAACCTCTCTGATGGAAGTAATTACACTTATTTAAAGTTTGACATCACTGCCATATCCAATGCCAAGCCAAGATATATTTAGCTTCAGTTGTGAGGCCACATAATATGCTTTACATCAGTAACCGTAGGGGAAACTGCACTTAGTAACATAGCAACCAGTGAACTTAACACTGACTGAACCTATGGCAATTTTAAAACAAGATATGCTGAGCACCAGACATAATTATATCTTTCCTCATCACATAAGGCCCTGGGCCATAAATAACAGACTGCTCTCCTACAGAGCTCCAGTCTGCAAAAGTCAACAAACACTTTCTCCAGTAGCAGCATACATTAAATTCTTATTGGATCACTCAGGAATAATGGGGGGCACCCCAAGACATCAAGAGAGAAAGAAAGAAAAAGAGAAGAGAAACGAAAAACAAATGTAGCCTATGATTACTGAGTCATAATGAAGGCTGCTAGATAGACTGTGGGTATAAGCTATGTCATTAAATGCACAGTTGAGTGGCTGGAAAGCCTCGCAGGTCTCTATCTGAACACTGGGTAACAGGATACGCTGTCCAAAGTCAAAAATCCCTATTACATATACTGTAGCTTCTCCAGCTTCTGACTTTGAGATACGTTACAAATATTACACTAAACCTGGCGATTCAATTGGTTTCTATTGGCAGAAGCTCTGCTGTAAAGGGTTGGGACTCATATTTCAGGCCTAATTACCTTGAATGTTTATGCCAAGAAGATAATTTAGAACTCTGCAAAACATCTTGGTCTCTAGAGCTTTATATTTAGATTTTATGAGCAATATTGAATTTCAACTGGGATACCTACACCAGGGTGATTAAAGATGTCACTTTCGATATTGTGCAAGGAATTATGACCACAATTGCCATCAGAATATATCACAAGTGGCAGTGTCTGGATGATGATGGTGGGTCTTGATTGTTTGCTAGATAATAATGTTTAATCTGATCTAACATATGATGACAATGACCAAACTATTAACTATATAAAAAGGAACATGATCATATTATCTACAGAGCTCTAAATACCATTCCTGTCCTAATCATCTTATTACATATTCCTTGAATTATTTAAAATAAAAATGACTAATGGAAGATCCCTGTGACATCTTTGACATTTATGAATTGTAAAAACATATGCGTTGCTCGTTTATTTCTGTCAGGCTGTGCTTGTTGCCCAAGGAGGCCCTGTCATATTTGACTATGGGATAAATTCTTCTTCTTCCACTTCCAACATTCTATACTCTAATTGTATACTATCAATAAGAGGCTGACTCCTGTGATTTGAGGAACTTAGCGCGATAGAAAAGGTGCAAAGATATACTCTGTTCTAGCTAGAAGGGTCATATATCCAATAAGCAGTGTTGGGGGCAACTAATATCGCATTACTGTTCCTAAATTCAGCTATCACATTAAATACAGTTACTAATCAAACAATTATGTAGTAACTTTGCTGTCGGCTTTGTGGTATTATGTTATTAAAGAGGAGCGTAAAAAAAGCTTGTGTATAACTAGGATAGGGATTTGTGCTGATATGTCGGTATATATGGTTTAACGTTATATTGTTAACTGGCAATTGCATCTCAGGCGATGTTGACGAGTAATGTAACGAGTAGTGTAACGAATTACTTTCTACTATGAGTAAGTAAGTAAAGTAATGCATTACATTTTTGAGTAACGACCCCAAATCCAATAGTGAACCTGAAACACAGACTTGTAAAATATCCCAGGATTAATTTACAATTACCTGGTTAATAAAATAAAATAAATGAATCTCTAACAATCCGAAGGAGATAAGCCAAAGAAGCCTGTAAGAAGCCTTACCAGTCAGGTTATTTTTGTCGCAGGACGTTCCATTTAGCATTGTTCTTTGCCTGTTCGATTCTGATACCCATATTCCATGTTTCAAGGTCAGCACCAGTGGCAAATTAAATTAGTTCTCTCTCTTATTATTGTGTTGGCACTGGTCATAAGTTGGCTAAAATGATGAGTCAACATACTGCATGAGCCATTTGTCCCGATGCTTTGGTGTCATGTTTTTGCTAAGACAGTAGCAGCGATGAAAACTGCTGACATGACAGCAGTGCAATAAATTCTGCTTGTGTAATCATACACAGTACAATATCGATTCGTTTATCTTTAAATACGCAGCTTTTTCTGTAAATCGTTTAGCCTTACCTTGCCGTAGGTTTGTTGGATCACGTGTAAACTCGCACTTCAGGAATAGCTTATTACCCACGCCACATCTCCATCTGCTGGTCAACTTGAGCATGACACATTTACATATTTTAAGGTGTAGCTACGTAAGCATTTTCCTTGGTTTTTGTTTTCATGTACAACTGAATTTACTTTTGTTGTTTTGTAGTCGAGAATTATATAATAATCATTAGTTTTTGTGAATAGATGTGCATTGTGTTTTTCAATTAAACTCACCAATTTGTGCAAAAAAAATACAATTAAATATCATTTATACGCATTTTTCCATCTTGAGATGCTCACCAGACCAATCAGATAAGTTGATCTCTCTTTTACATGAATAGAAAGGAACTCAGTCTATGTATTGCAGTGTCAGACAGTGCCCTACCAAGTATAGTTATGCTTAAAGTTAAATGAATGTCATATTTATTGACATTTTAAATACACAGAGTGGCTGGTCATCACAGAGAATATTCTAAATCTCCCACACCATAACTGTGTCACTTAATGGTCTTTTAGATGTAGTTGCTACCACGGTTGACATGGCAGTTACCCTAGTTACTCTTGTAGGTGAAGAACCCATGTTGATTGCATCTGAACTATCAAGACAGAAGTTAGTGAGTAAGTTGGCAGTTCAATTGTATGCAGACGATAAGGCCTGCATAAAGACCAATTTATGGCCTTCTTCCAATGATGGAAGTGGCCCTATAATGTGCATGGTACAGTATGTGCACGTCCAGATGAAAGAAATACACTGTGGATGGCCAGTCACAGCCTGTAGTGCACCCTTCATTATGGACGGATTTACCTTCACTGTTTTTTCTGTGAACAAGCAAAGCAGATTGACACCCTCACTTCATGGATTCACTTGGAAAATTGTTGCTGCACTTTTGTACAATTGGCTTATTTTATTTTTGGCAAGTTTTCAAGGAGAAGCCACCTGATCCCACAGGAAACTATGGAAGGATCTTCATTGTAAGCTAATGCTTAACTGTCCTGAATGCCTATTGTTGCTTTACGTTGACAGAGTGAATTAATATTTAACAGGAGGAGAGAAAGTGGTAGGGCATCAGATCACAAAAAAAACACTCTTGACGTCATGGTAACTGAGTTTCGATAGTCTGATGACAAGTTGATTGTTTATTACTATTTTATGGCTGGCTTAGGTGGAGGCCTTCCTAGTTCTCTGCTTTGCCAGTTTTGTTTGCCTTAATAATACTGTAAGCATCAAATAGAAACACCGACATGCCCCTAGATATCTGTTTTCAAGTCCAAATAGAGGCGTGTTAGTAAGTGAGATGTCTTTGAGTTAGACACAGACATGGACAGTGGTCCAACTGTTTTGGGTCAGCACCATGGAAAGTAATGAGAGGCTTATACAGGTGATCTGGAAAATGCAGTCGGAAATCAGAAACCTGGAGAAGGAGAATATGGCACTGAAGAGGAGAGCTGGAGCTAATTTGAGAAAGAATGCGACAGTTCCCATCCTGGTGGCACACTGCAGAAGTAAGCTAATATGCTCCTTACACGCACAGAATAGCTTCTTAAATCAATCAATCTTACTGGGCTGAGTGTTCTTGCCAATTTTTTCTGTTCTTTTATTGGCTTACACAGACAGCATCATCATGAAAGTGAGAAGATATTCTGTCTTCCAGCCTTTGGTCCATTATCGTATGAAATATCCAGGTGTCCAATGCAAACAGTGAGAAGTGAAGCACAGAAACTCAGGATTGGAGAAGAGCAACAATGAAAACCATCATGTCTGACACCGTGGTCTACAACAATACATCAGTGCGAAATGGCCCAATCCTTTTCTTGTGTTTGTTTATTGAATAGCACTTTCAGATGGGATGCTTTAAATCGTTTTATAACTTGGAACATGTTTATTCTGCATATAGACGGTTTATTTCCTTCTTGGTCTACAATTTAACTGTTTAGTCAGTCCATTCATTCCTACTTTTTCTTCCTGTGATGAGGGAAGCTTAATTAATTCTTTGACAATAAATAAATTCATCAATCAAAAATAAAGATACTAAGTGTATTACTTATTTTATTACACACATGTAGTAGATACTAAAAGGAGCACTATCAACCTGTAGAATGCACCTGTCAGTCTACAAAGTTTCCTCTCGCGTGAGTTCGCCGTTGCGCAGTGTATAGATTGCTGTCCGCCATCACTGCAAAGTAGCTAACGTTAGCCGAAAAGATTGAGTAAAGAGCGAGTAACAACAACAGAGGGGAAGGTCGAGGATTTCCCTACAATTTTCCGTTTGCAGGAGAATAACATTAACTGCCTTTCATGTAGTCTTTCATGCTTACTTAGAAACGACAGTCGCTCTAACTAACCATGTCCAATCTCAAAGGCGGCACCAAGAAGGATACCAAGATGAGGATACGAGCCTTTCCTGTAAGTGCATCCCAGCTGTGTAAGCGCTAAGACGCTCTGTGTGAGACGCAAGTACCGGGGATGACAGGTCGTCATGGTAGCATTGTGCTAACCAACTATCAGGATATATATTTCAGAAATCAACAACATTTGTTTTACGTTATAGCAGTGGTTAGTTAGCTTACGTGCCAACAAGTCCCCCTAAATTAAACGCATTAGACAACCTTCGTATTTTGAAAATGTCACCGTCATCTAGCATAAGCTAAGGTTAGCATGCCTTCCCAAACTCAGCTAATAGCAAGCTAGCACACACCAGCTAAGTTGACTAGCAGGCCTATTGGTCAACTTGACGTTAGGTGAGTTGCAGATAGTTACAGCAATAATAGCAGTTGATTTTATTTGTTTATTGTAAGGGTTAGCACTACATTCTAGACAACCTGTTAGGCAAATCATTGCACTTTAGTTTGGTGTGTTGTTTATTCGTCTGACATGCTGTTAAAGTAACACAACTCAAGACTTGTGTGAAAGAAACCTTCATTAACTCAAAATATGGCCCTTAAGGCATCTGAAAGAGATCGACAAATTGCCAATGTGCTCGTCTTATTTTATTAATCTAAGCTTGCATTGTCACATTGCATACTGACTTGTCAACCCATCCAATAGATTCCTTGTACTATCACAAATATAGCATCCCTAACATCCAGGAAAATCTGTGCCTGTGCAACCACAATCGTGGACCGGTTTTCCACAATAAGGTTATGTGGGCTGCAGTCACATTTCCAGCATTCTGTTGAACAATATATTCTTTAGTATATAAACCAGGTATACCTTGCCGAAAGCCTGTTATGTATGCTTGAGTATGCTATCTGAACTGATTTAGTAAGTGTATGCAATAATATAATTCTGATGTGCTGTCTAAGTAATTTAAGTGCACATAAAGTGATTCTCCATAAAGTGATTTTCTAAAGCTGCTTCAAAAGGAATGTCAAGTATATGTCATATACATTAACTAGACCATTCTCTTAATTGTACTGTACCTCTCATCTGCTGACCGATATGGTCTATGTATTGCAGACCAGACTCGTGCAATGAAGTCGTGCAAACCATGTTGAGCCATATTGATGACAATATTCTGATCATCTCATTCTGATCATGATATTAGTATGGCACAATGGGCCTGCAATGGACATGGAAGTAGGCAAAATTGTTTCCGATAAATGGTCTTATATGTATTATATAATGTCTCAAACGCACAACTGCAACATGTGCAAAGTGAGTGGCAAACTTGTGTCATTACCACTCCCATCTAATCCAGACTAACCAAATCAGTTTGTCCACCTTTGATTTTATGATGTGGCATGCCAGTCAATTTCATTGGTGATTACTGAAATGTGACCGCACAAAGGGATTGTAATAGGCCAACAGCAGACAGGGACAGATGTGAGAAGTGGACACAGAATAATCTATATTATGATACATGAAATCCCACAAATAGTGTAAGAGTGTAAAGCAAAGTTAAAGACAATATTTTAATTTTCCTACCAAGTACAATATTTACACCTGTGCATGTATGCATAAGGTAATAAAAGAACAGGGATTTGGACTTGACATTCAGTAGATCGGTAGAATGTATTCAAATTAAAAAAATAAAACTGAGCATCTCTGATCCAATTGAAAACAGTATAAATGATACAAATCATATATGTATTATATTATATTTGTATATTTCTAAGTCATATGTACCAATACAGACATATGGCATATTATAACTAATATTTTAGAATACAACTGTCACATTAGGCCATGTGCTATTTCTCTTTGGTCGTTATTACTGCTGTTGTTAATATTTGATAGCCAGATTTGGTCGCCGCCCAAGCTCTGATCTGGAAAATGTCAAACGAATGGTTTTACATCCTCCTGTGAATTTAACAGTTCTTCAGAAGGAGCCTTGAAATCTTTGAAAGTCATTGGTGGGAACATCAAACAAGGGGAAGGCTAGTTAAAGATCCCACTCCAGTAAAAGAAAAGAAGACCAAACTGAAGGCTGACTCGGGCAGTAGAACTATGTTCTAGCTGATACTTATGCAATACACATTTTTTGTTACTATTTCTGACTTTCTTATGTCATAACCACAAAGTTTAAGATACTTAGCATAAACTGACTACTTACACCAGGTGAAATAGTAAGAGAGAAATCACTTTATTTTTTTAATGTGTCCCTTGTAGATGACAATGGATGAGAAGTATGTCAACAACATCTGGGACCTTCTAAAGAATGCCATCCAAGAGATCCAGAGAAAGAATAACAGTGGGCTGAGCTTTGAGGAGCTGTATAGGAACGCCTACACCATGGTTCTTCACAAACATGGCGAGAAGCTCTACACAGGCCTACGGGAGGTCGTCACTGAACACCTAATCAACAAAGTAAATAACTACTTTTCCCACTTCCAAAATGAAATCAATAGTCTTGTCAAGCAAAAAGCAATTTTCATTGACTCCTGAAATCCCTAAACTTCTGCCTCTAATGCAGTGTTTCTCCAACTTTTTGGAGTCACTGACTCCTTTTTTTATTTCCTAGGTCCCCCTTTTTATGTGACACACACTTTATGTGGCAAATGCACAGGGAAATGAATATCAGTTTTGCCCTCACATATTGAATCTTCTCTTACTGTACCTTACTTATCTTTTTGACCTGGTGTGGCAGAACAGATGAATGTGGATCTCTAGTAGACAAAGACACTGGCCTAAAAAACTTGCATGAAATCCTCATCTGCTCCATAAGACTGTTAACAAATGGCTAATAGTTGTAAACAAAAATCCAGGTAAATTTACGAATAATTCGACATCCAGTTTAGGAATTTCACGACGGCCATGCCCCTTTTCTCTGGCCGTGATGCCCCGAAAATCATTGTATGTCCTACGGCCACCATGGCCTTTGTGCCCCTCTGCTACTGTCAAGCTCTCAGTGGCGCTTTAACCCTCCTATTGCGGATGAGCGCCCAGGCTCTTCAGAGTATACTTTCTCCTCTTGAGGACGTGTCTCAGCACCTTGTCTAAATGCCAGAGTACTTTGGAATTGCGATCTTTATAACTACGTCCTCTACATGCTGCATGTAGATGTCTGTTGGTGAAATTAACAGATTCGCTGAAAATAAATGTTTTATATGCCTTGCTTGAACATTAACCAAGACTACAACTTAACACTTATAACGATACCTTTTCTATCGGCACAGTCGGAAAATTTTCCCATTAACAATATTGCTGCAATTAAGAGATTCGCTGGAAATAAATTTTATTGTAACGTTTACACTCCTATTTGTGAGCTAAGCATGACATCCCTTGCCATATGTGGGGCTTCGGCTTGTCGCACATGCGCAGTCATTTCGCACAGGTCTGCACGGACACAAAGCTTATGAGGTGAGCACCGTCCGCAGACGCGTTGTCAAACTGTGGGTTAAAAGTTGCATTTCCATGGTTCCACTACGGTTGCCGACTTGCTTATTCTATATATTCTGGGTTGCAGATAGCCTAGCTAAAGTGTGTGTGTGTGTGTGTGTGTGTGTGTGTGTGAGTGTGTGAGAGAAAGTCAAGTTATTTATTTGTACAGTAAGCTCCAAATCCTCTTATTTCACTCTGTGTCCTTTTGTGCTAAAAGATTTTGTGACACCGAAGGCCAAATGCCCTTGCCCCTAAAATAACGAAATTCCAAGCCTGTCCACATCTCAATTGTACAGAGGGACGACACATGCTGCCGTGTAGTCCTCACACAACTATGTAAACACACGGTTTCCATATATTGACTATTGTGCATTAATTGTGCATTTAACTAATCAGCTATCTTGAAAATAATCATTGTGAGTTTGCCTTCATATCCTGTGTCTGCATTTGGTCTGTTTGTGTTCACACTACAAGTGAACCATATGCAAGTTTACATGGAACGGTTTTGTCCGCACCAGAGTCGATTTAACAGCGTTCACACCTGCCCATACGAACCGCACCAAGGGGAAATGGACCGACGGCAAACAGAACTGCACCAATCAGCGTAGGTGTGAAGACAGCACCAAAGCATCAGCTTGAGTGCTCCAGATGTCGGGATCGACCGGATCTGTCTTAACCCCTTTTTGTCATAATGTCGAGAACATGTCACTTCCGTAGCAACACTTGAATGACATTGGCTTTGCATAGCTGCTGTGTAAATCCAACTGCCTGTCTCTTATTTCAGGTACGGGATGATGTCCTCAAATCTCTAAATAATAACTTTCTACAAACACTGAATCAGGCCTGGAATGATCATCAGACTGCCATGGTTATGATCAGAGACATCCTCATGTACATGGTAAGTCTGCTGCTGCTCCACCTTTGTAATTGGGTAATATCTTCATAGAAGTTAAACGTTTCTGTAATGCCGTCTCATGAGCTGCTTACCCACCCTGTCCACTGCTAATCCTGGACTTTGACTATAAGACAAAGACCCTCTGTTCATGTATTTCTTATGCTGAATAACTGGCAGGACTTGTTTATTTTATTTTACTGCAACAAGGCCAAAGTCCGTGTGTGTGTGTGTGTGTGTGTGTTAGTGAGAGACAGAGAGAAAAGGGGGGCCAAACAATAAAATGGCCACTATTGAGATTGAAGTGTTCTCTTGGGTGCTTTTTTGTGGACCACCCACTTTCCTTCATTTGTATCTTCCGCCTCCTTTATTCTAGGGCTGTAGTCTTGTTTTACTGCTGTAGAGGCCCACTATACCGCTGCAACAATGGCAGCCTGCTTCTGTAGATTGCTGACCTCTAGAGGAGAACATAATAATAAAAATTATGATTGTGCTGTGGTCGCAATTTCGAACACAATGACCTTTATGGCTGGAAAAATGCAAACACCCAAAAATGTATTTAACCAGCCCCAGGGACTATGTGGTTGTATACACTGTGCAGCTAATTTATCACACTTTTATCACACGATGCTTTGACTTGAAAGCTTTGCTGTGAGCATTGCCGGTGTTTTACTTTGTCGACATCCAACTGTGTAACTGTGTTGGATTGCCACTGTTTTTCATTGTGGACCTAGGACCGGGTCTATGTTCAGCAGAATAACGTGGAGAATGTGTACAACCTGGGCCTCATCATCTTCAGAGACCAGGTGGTGCGCTACGGCTGCATTCGAGACCATCTCCGACAGACATTGCTGGACATGATCGCACGAGAGAGGAAGGGAGAGGTGGTGGACAGGTAAACCGATCGGGCTCTCCCTGGAGACATTATGTATCTCACCTTTTTTTTTAAATGTATTTTATTTACATTTTTTCCCTCGTCACTCAACTGTGTTTAACGTTTGCAGGGGAGCCATCAGGAACGCCTGCCAGATGTTGATGATTCTCGGCTTGGAAGGCAGGTCTGTTTACGAGGAAGACTTCGAGGGCCCCTTCCTTGAAATGTCTGCTGAATTCTTTCAGGCAAGTCTGAATATTTAATTTGTCTGCTTTCCAGTGTTTCTTCTTTTGGCTCTCTCTGTGACGGCTTAACGCCTTCAGTGCTAAACCAACATCTTCTTCCCCAGATGGAGAGCCAAAAGTTCCTTGCTGAGAACAGTGCCAGTGTGTACATCAAGAAGGTGGAGGCCAGGATTAACGAGGAGATTGAGCGAGTGTTGCACTGCCTGGACAAGTCGACGGAGGATTGCATTGTCAAAGTGGTGGAGAGGGAGCTCATCTCCAAACACATGAAGACCATCGTAGAGATGGAAAACTCTGGCTTGGTTCACATGCTTAAGAATGGCAAAACCGAAGGTACTGACTGACTTCATCATTGACTTATTTATTGTCACTTGGGTGTGCTAGCAAACAAGTATGCGTGTGGAAAAACGTTCTAATAGTAGTGTGAATCTCTGTCAGCTGGCAAAATGTCTGATAAAACTGCACATTAGTTACTAGCGATCATATCCAACAACCACTAAATATTCAAAATGCTACTTGCAAGGCAGTACAGTAACATTTAAACTGCATTAAGATTATTTTGAAAAATTGTTGGTCACAGTTGCACCCAAGGTTGAGGTTTGTTGGTAATAGTTTCTAAATATAATTGTGTGTTTCCCTCTTCCTATAGACCTCGGCTGCATGTACAAGCTTTTCAGTCGCGTGCCAAATGGTCTGAAGACCATGTGTGAGTGCATGAGTTTGTACCTTAGAGAGCAGGGCAAGGCCCTGGTGTCGGAGGAGGGAGAGGGCAAGAACCCCGTCGACTACATACAGGTATGCTTTTCAACCTGGACACTGGGTCTCATAATTCAGCGTTGTATTTCTTGAATACTTGTCTTAAACGTATAACACCTAACGTGACTTAAAAAGGATGTGCTTCTCCTCCAATCATCTTGAAATCCCTTGGTTGGGAGAAACTGTTTGCAAAAGTCCACCTTTCTGTTAATGCTAATTGACATCTACTGTTAAAAAGGGCCTGCTTGACCTGAAGACACGGTTTGACCGATTTCTTCTCGAGTCCTTCAACAACGACAGACTCTTCAAACAAACCATCGCTGGAGACTTTGAATATTTCCTCAACCTCAACTCCCGCTCACCGGAGTACCTGTCACTCTTTATTGACGATAAGCTGAAGAAAGGGGTGAAAGGGGTATGTGGCTGCAAATGAAATGCATGTATAAAGCAGAATAAGAGCAGAGTTGTAAACCAAACCTAAATTAATTGACTTGTATAGATAGGTCTAATTTTATTCAGCGTCGTTACCATTAGCTGCCTCGATACATGAGAGCATTACTATAACGAAAATGGCCTTGTAAATCTATCCAGTTGACGGAGCAGGAGGTGGAGTCTATCCTGGACAAGGCCATGGTGCTGTTCAGGTTCATGCAGGAAAAGGACGTGTTTGAGCGTTACTACAAACAGCACCTAGCTCGCAGGCTGCTCACCAACAAGAGCGTGTCGGACGACTCGGAGAAGAACATGATCTCCAAGCTAAAGGTGAGTGATGGACAAGGCTCTGTGCCCTCCCCTCCCCTCCCTGTAAACTACTGTTTACCTCCTTGTTCAGGACACCCTGCCTCTGCCCTGAAAAGGGTCAACAATGGCTCAGTGTTTGGCTCACAGTGTTTCCTGTCTCTCCTCCTCGCAGACGGAATGTGGCTGTCAGTTCACCTCTAAACTGGAAGGGATGTTCAGGGACATGAGCATCTCCAATACCACCATGGATGAGTTCAGGCAACACTTAATAAGCACAGGGGTGAGGAAGTGAATTCTGAGCACGTACTCTAAAGCACACTGAGGTGAACGTACGTTCATGCTGTTCATTATGAATCCTACTTCTCCAGTGGGCTTTCTCTGTTACGTACCCCTCATTGCTTTTGCTTCAGTGTCAGCCTGTGTTTGAAATTGGTCTTCTGTAAGCCATTCCTAAAAGCGTGCGTGTCCTATCTCGGGTCTGTATTTCACAGGCACTCTTGGGGGGTGTTGACCTTATAGTAAGAGTTCTCACTACAGGCTACTGGCCCACGCAGTCAGCCACTCCCAAATGCACCATCCCTCCCTCCCCCAGACATGCCTTTGAGGTCTTCAGAAGGTAAAGGCTTCCTCAACAGGTTTACTACATTCGCTGTTTGTAGAGATCCAGTAGTGTGCAGTTGGAATAAGGTTTGACAATTCTCTCGCAGGTTTTACCTGGCCAAACACAGTGGTCGACAGCTCACCCTTCAGCACCACATGGGCTCAGCAGACCTCAACGCTACCTTCTATGGCGCTGTAAAGAAGGTAGAGGCATAACTGAACTCCCAGCTGATTATATGTCCTCCCAGATGTCCAAGTGTTATTTTAGATGGACCTTTTCTCCCTTCAAGCTGAACATTCTGGTTTCAGCTCTTCTTGTAATTTAGTTATACACACGTGTTGGATGAGTTTTAGTGATGGATTTGTGTGTCCTCCACTGTGTCCTTACACTTTACCCCTAGGAGGATGGTTCAGAACTGGGTGTGGGCGGAGCCCAGGTGACGGGCTCGAACACTCGCAAGCACATACTGCAGGTCTCCACTTTTCAGATGACCATCCTCATGCTCTTCAATAGCAGAGAGAGACACACGTTTGAGGTAGGGACATGGACAAGAGCTTCACCTCCCCTCACCGTTTTTAAAGGCCTGTTTACAATTAACGTTATTCTTGCAAATTCTCTTCCTGTCTGTAGGAGATCCAGCAGGAGACGGACATCCCCGAGAGGGAGCTGGTGCGGGCGCTGCAGTCCCTGGCCTGCGGGAAGCCCACCCAGAGAGTCCTCACCAAGGAGCCAAAGTCCAAGGAGATTGAGAGCGGTCACGTGTTTACAGTGAACGATCAGTTTACTTCCAAACTGCACAGAGTGAAAATACAGACAGGTGTGTGTGGTAGCTGCTCTTCGTACGCAAAAGGTCCTCTCCTCCCTGTCAAACCACATTGTGTCCCGTCCCTGTCTCCTCTTACCAGTTGCTGCTAAACAGGGGGAGTCAGACCCCGAGAGGAAAGAGACGCGGCAGAAGGTGGATGATGACAGGAAGCATGAGATCGAGGCAGCCATCGTCCGCATCATGAAGTCTAGGAAGACAATGCCACACAATGTCCTGGTGGCAGAGGTGGGCCGCTATTGTGAACTCACAAGGGCAACTAACCTTACAAATATTAGAAGGGGGGGGGGGGTGTTCAAATCATCAAAAGCAATGCCTACTAGATTTTTCTTGCAACCAGTTTAAAAAATAGAACTTTTTGCAGTAACCGATATTGCACTGTATGTATCTCTAGCATAACATGATACCTAATATGCGCCGTTCACGTGTTGCGATGCATGTCGGACTCATTCTGAGATAGGACACCATTGGTAATAGAGATCCATGGAACACATTTACAATTGAAATGTTGATGATTTGCAGTATTTGGGTAGTCATATAAATGTATTGATCTCTTGCGGTGTTCTTTCTTCAGGTGACTCAGCAGCTCCGGGCCCGCTTCCTTCCCAGCCCTGTGGTCATCAAGAAACGCATTGAAGGACTAATAGAAAGAGAATATTTGGCGAGAACGCCCAACGACCGTAAAGTCTACACCTACGTTGCATAGAAGGAAGGTGTGGATGAGAGGAGAAATGAACTGAAGGGAGGTGGGCTATGGGATGTTTTGTTTCTTGTCCCCTTTTGGACTGTGGTTTCGCATGAACTGGAGGTTTCTTATAAAGGTCATTACTGGGAAGCTGTCTTATCATCCCTTACGAAAAGCAGATATGAGGCGGAAAATGTCAACGCAGTAAAAGAAGTGTTGTAGATGATTTTTAAAGCAGGCCCACTCTTGTTCCCTGTGAGTTTTAACATGGATGGAATCCAGCTTCAAGCTTTTCACTGTTTTACCCTTGTAGAGATCAACCTTACAAAGAATCCCTTGGGAAAAATGTGAATGCACCACCTTATTTTTTGTTTTGTTTTCAATACTGTATAAAATGAGAATTATTAAAAAGAAAACAGCAAATGTGGATTGTTACAAAAGGAAATAAAATACTGAGTATTGATGCTCTGTGGCTTTCCACCAATCTAAACCTAAGATGCTGGTTCCATTTAATGTAACCTACAGGTCTCTTGAGTTGGGACCATCTATTCAGCTAAGCTGGACAAGATATTTTCTTAGTCACGTCACGTTTTTCAGGCTTTAGCTTGTGTGCCAATACCATTCTCCCAGTCCAATCAACCATCACACATTCAAGAAACCAGCGCAGGAAACGTCAGGTTGTTACATGCATATTTTTTAATAACCCTTTGCTAGTCAAATAAATCCAATGTAATTATTTGGTTTACGGACCATATTATCAGACCCAAACTTGATCAATTGGCATGAGGTACTTCTGCCCCCAGCTCACATACGGATCTCTAGCATGCATAGACTTGAGGTGCTGTATGGTATCCTGTTCAAATCATATTTTAGTATAATCTGTTCTAGACTGTTCTAGTATGGTATCCTGTTCAAATCATATTTTAGTATAATCTGTTCTAGACTGTTCTAGTCTAGTCATTTTCAATATATAAATATCTACATAGCAAAAGTAGTAAAGATGGTTTAAGGTTAAATTTAGTTTATGGTGTGGTTTAGGTCATTGCTTCTTTGGGTGTCTGGTTGAGAGTGAGCCTGGACCGTCTTGGCCAGGGTGTCCAGTTGGTCCATAAAATGTTGGACATCCTGAGTAGAACTCTGGGTCCAAGCCAGAGGCAGGTGGGTTGAGACTGCCACACGATCTGCAAAACACGTTTTGTAACCACATAAAAGGATGATTCCAGTGGTAGATGCATTTTATTTTTAAATATTGAAATTGGACACTAAATAGTTACATTACATTAGAGTTACATTTGTTGCCAATATTTGCCAAATATTGGAAGGGAACTATCGTATTGGCCAGTCCATAAAGTTAGATGATTATCTATACCATTATCTACAGAAAGATTGCATTCCACTCACCTTGAAAGAACTTTCCGCTGGGTTTTCTGGCAGCAGCCCTGGACAGGGCCAACCACACTACAGTATCTGCGCCTTGCTCCACATTACGCAGACGCTCTCCCATCATCTGGTGGAACTGAGGCATTGATGTAGAAACGGCTAAAAGAGAGAGAGGCCAAAGTGCAGTCTCAGGCATTGACATAGTCTCAGTTCTCAAAGTACTAAAATGAAATCTATTCTACAATAAAATATATCAAAACTAATGTAGTTAACAAAAGTGTGCATTGCTGGTGTGTTTGAGTGAAGAGACTCACCTGGTGTGTCACTCCAGCCTGGGTGCATAGCAGAGAAGTGAATGTCAGGGAAGGCCTTTGCCCATTGCTCTGTTAGCACCACCTGCTGTCTCTAAAGTGAACAACACATTATTTTGCCAGCCTCGTTTTTCAGCCTTTATTTAGCTCCACCTTTTTTATCAATGGGTGTGTCAGTTTTAAAGGAAACCCACTCAAAGATAATATTTACAGACCTGCAAAGTTGTGTCGTCACTGCTTGCATCAGCAGTGCCTTCGGGGTCTAAATCTAAATGGTGTTTTTCTTATGGTTTTCGATTATGCCATCGCACATGTCAATTTATGTGCAAATAAATTCAGCACAAAATCGTTAATACAATGGAATCATATGGGGCACTGGAAACAAGACAACATTTTTGCCGCTGACAGACTCATAATGTCACCTCCCGAAAATAACGTTTGACTTCGCAGGTCTATTAAACTGTTAACCTGGTCACTACTTTTCTGTGACCACAATCTCGTCTTACCTTGTTCTGGGCGTAGACCATGGTGCTGTCAAAGTGGCCCTTCTCTGACTGGAGGTCATCAGCTCTAAGCTTCTGGACCAGCATGCCTCCTGAAGACACTGTGATCTGATATGAGTGAGTGAGTGAGAGAGAAAGAGAGAGAACAGTGACACTGTGTACTTAAAGAATAGCCACTACAGAGCAGAATGAACAAAAGTACCATTATGCTACCCTGCTGCTGCAGATAGGCGGTGTGTGTGTGTTTACACATACCACTCTTGGATCATCACTCTTCTGTAGGAGTGGAATGAGGGTCTGGGTTAGGATGTACATTCCTGAAGGGATGGAGAGAGAAAAGGGTTTTGAGCAAAGTTCACTTTCCTCTAAGCAGCACTGTGTGTGTTAACTGGTATAGGGGGGAACTAACCCAGTGTGTTCGTAGCAAAGTTCATCTCCAGTCCCATAGAGTTCACCTCTCTCTTATTTACCATGCAACCCGCATTGTTAATCTGGCACCCAAAATAGATCAATAAAGTTAAAAAGATGACAATTGTGTATTATAAAGTAGGGTTGAGTTTCTGAGAATTCCTTTATACCAGCACATTCAAGGAAGTATATTGCCTCTTGAAGGCCTCTGCAAATTCCCAAACCTTCGGTGTCTCTGACATGTCCAGAACATGGACATGTACCTCCTGAAAAGGACAGTTAAGTTACACAAATCAGTTACATCTCTATTCTAACCCCTGTACTAACAATTTCTTCTAATGCAATTAGGCTGTCAGAAGGTGAGAGTTTATTTCCATTATACACACAGACTGAAACTCACTGCGTTTCCAGACTCCTTGATAATGTCCGCCCGTGCCTCCTCAGCTCTGTCTTTGTTCCTACAGACCATGTGAATGGTACCACCTGGACACAACACCACCAAAGTGACAGGTCATTTATACAATTAGGTCATTTAGCAGACACTTTTATCCAAAGCGACTTACAATTACATGATGCTATTACATGGAGCAGATAGGGGTTAGGC
>JAOEHI010000009.1:2502755-2516345 GCA_025447815.1 Percopsis transmontana
AATCCAAACACGATAAAGACAGCTAATTATTTAGACATACTGTAAATATTTACCAAAATGCAAAATGCAAAATGCAAAATGCAATATACATTGAAAATATGTCAGACGTTTGTTAATAGCTTGAAATCTTGATTCACATGCATAGAAACAAGCTTTCAAGTGATAGGCTCGCACGCTAAAATATTCCTCATATACTTTCTTTTGTAAAATATTAATAGGACTATACAATGTTTTCGCAGGTACCTTTGTCAAGTTAAACACAGCTGTGCCACCCATCACATGTAAGTATCATCCTGTCATTCCCTTTACCAACAGATTGCATGTCCTGATATAGAAAAAAAACAATAAAAGAAAAGGTGGTAAACATATATAAATATATTCAATACAATTTACATTAAACCCATTACATATTAAACCCAGATATATATTTTCTGAGATTTTTTTCATAAATGGAAAGTAGCCAAAGCTCCATGTATCCAGACAATTAGACAGCTGTGGTGGCAATAAAAAGTTCAGTACGTTGAGCAAGTATCAACCAAGGCAGAGAGTTGACTACAGTATTGAAAAGTTTTTTTTTTTTCCTTTTCCTAAAAACCTTTGGAGATATGAGGTTGCACCAGTCAGCGACAATTTGCAAGTTACAATGAAGGGTGAAACAGGCCGACTGATTGACAGATGTCACCCTACAGGTTCATTGTGAGGTCTATAAACTGTTAGTTCAGTGTTTCCAGTCTGCATTTACTAACATACTAAATAACACTGCAGCGCCTGAGGCGGTGTGCTTAACAAATGCCACACTTCTCCTTTTCTTCTCCTTGCTCACCTGGATGCACCTTGTGGATCTTTGTCATGATAAGTGGCCTCAGTTTGAATTCTCATTTAAATGCTGTGGGCCACACATATACTACTCACATCAAACGCATTAGAAAACATTTCATCTTTTGGACTGGCTTCAGCAATATCCCGGGGCTATAAATTAGAGAGTGGATTTCCTTATTCGTTAAACGTTCCTATCTAAACATGGCTGGCCGTTCTTCTAATATATTTTGTTTTAAACAATGTGCTCTATAGTCATTGTGCTGTAGTAATGCAAAGTTGTTTATTTAATTGTTGTCCCTTAGCTATACATCAAACACCAGCACCAAACAACCACAGATCCAATCCTGATATGTTCTATGTATACTCCTTTTGGCCTTTGCTAAACTTCTAATATTAACCAAAGTCAGGGTGGGTCAAGGGTTCCATTGGGTTTCAGAACATAAAAAGCCACGATTTTAACGGTGCTCTTGGGTGTGGCATTGGCACATTTAAAAAGAAATAGGTTTCTGTGTTACTAGTTGCAGGATATCAAATGCCGGCAACACATATTTGAGAAATACTATTGCCTCATTCTTTTATTTACAATAATTTTGACAGTTAATATGCATCCGCACAATATAATGTATGGGCATGATTGAAGCTAACTGGCAATAATAGTCACACACTATACATGTTCAGACCTTGAATAAAGGCCTAATAACTGAGAATCTAAAAATTGAGAAAGTATCTATTCTAAAGGATACTATTATACCAGTTCACAGTTCAACATCATCAAACATCTGATATTTCAGTGGCATTTATGATACATCAGAATAAGTTACAACTCTATAGTCTCAGTAGCCAGTAGCCTAACTAGATCTTTTTCTAACATGGCATCCAACCTATAGAAAAAATGCTACAGCAGAATTATGTGGATTATTTTGGGGGGTTTTCTTGGTGAGAGTGTTGAGCTGTTTTTGTTTGCTGTAGTTAAGGAAATAAAGTGTTAAAAACCCCAGAGTTATTTTGGGTCTATGTCTCATAACCATGACGCGCTACTCTTTCTCTATAGAGATTTTGGCCTTTGTCTTCAGTGCATTTTGTGTAGCACCAGAGCACATTTCTGACTTGGCTTTGCCGGTCTAATTGATTTGACATGCTAGATCCAATATCCTTTTCATGATAGTCAAACTTAGCATGATAACTTTGTTGCCCTGCTTTTTTTTTTTTTACCTTTATGAACATATAGAGTTTCCACAAACTCTGTGTCCACTGGAGCTATTTTTCTTTCCCCCCCTAGTAGAAAGAAAGATATATATCAAGCAGTGTTGTGGGTTGTTGCAGTAAAATACATTGAAAGGCAATATTCACAATAACACAAACATCTTGACAAAAAAAAAGTCACCGAAAGCTTTTTATGTCAATGTTATATGCAAGATGACATTGTCCTCTTTGATCATGTTGATGTAATATTTCATTGAGAAGTGTCACTGTTTCATGGGTCTTCAATTGTAGATTGAATAGATTATAGCTTGTGATGATGATAACGGTAGTTTTTGTTTGCCAGTTTATACAATCGTTGTTTAGGAAAGCCTTCTCCTGTCACTGTTACTTCTCCTGTCCTGTTCTCCTGTCACTGTTACTGAGCTCTATTTAATTGACACCTGCCACATGCAACGTGAAAAGTATGAATTTTATCTTGACTTAATGCCTAGAGCCTTTATGCAATAGACTCCATAGTTTTATCACATTGGTATCAACGGAATCAAAAAGTTTTCGAAATGTTAAATCAATTAAACATGGACAATTATCACAACTTCGCAAGGCTTCAGAAAAGTCAAGTGATCCCTCATGTGGTTCTGAGTGTCGATAATTTGCACGGATGTGTTACACTAGCGTGTGGCTCAACCACGCGTCCATGCAGGCTCTGTTGTTAAATTAGTGTTACCATTAGGTGACCGTGGAGATTTTGTGCGTTGATGGAACTTGTGAACAAAATTCTTCCTTTACAAGTGGGTGAACTCCCGCATCCATACCATATTTCCCTCCTGGGTTCCATTGTCTGCGCGTTTCGCTGGGAAGACAACGTTCCCAAAAAACTCTTTCTTTGTCCCATTGTAACAGGCTACTAAATCATGATAGCCTTCTTATTTTAATTAGAAACATAGTAAAAAAGTGTGCAATTTTCCAAATGGTATGTCTAGGCCTAACTACGACCTGATTTTAAATATTTACAGTTTTACACCAATATGGAGCCAAACGCCAAAAATTAATATGCGAATAGGCCTATAAAAAATACGACTATTGCTACTATTATTGGAGACGTACTATAATAATTATTATTGTAATATTTAAGTCTTTAATAACAAAATAATTATAATAATATCAACAACAATAATTATAATAATAATAACAACAACAAAAATAATAAGAATGTAATTGTTGCACTATTAACATTATCATTGTTGTATTTATGTTAATGAAAATATAATCATAAATAATCAATCTAAAATGTGGTTGATAGATGTCCATTAACCTTGTAAAATATAGGCCACAACGGCTTCCCACCTGTTGCACAGTTTCTCAAGAACATATTTGAAGATCTATCAACAAGGAGGAGGTATTCAAGCATTGTCAATTTAAAAAAATAAATTAATAATAATAATTATATAGGCCCTATATGCTATATAAATGATCATTTTAGCCAATTGCCTGTGGTGTGGTGTGCTCTCTTTACGGTCCACAGAGAATTTAATCCTGTTAACGCGCACCTGGGACGCAACGATAATTACTGCTCATCATGTCCTAATATGCATTCTCTCAAATCCATAATGTGTCAGTGCCTCGACTTGCAGGAAATGTCAATATATTTTTGTGTGCAGATCCGGGCCAATTTCAATTATAATACATCACGCGACTTTTCGAGACCAATATAAAATTACAAATACTGGGCCAGACATTGTTACCTAAATTTTCATTATTTTTAGAATATCATTGAGGCGTTAAATTTAATCACGAGTTTAATAGGGGAGATTACGTTGATACTCGATTTATGGGTGTTTGTGAGACACTTGTGAAGTCGTAAATAGTGTATTTGGTCTCACACAACTTTTATGGCCCCACCGGCGTCAAACCTTGCTCAGTCTATAATGAGATGTGATTCTAAATGTTAAGAAGGCTCGCCCACCATACACATAGACTATAGGCCTAAAGATTATATGTCCAAATACATTCTGTAGATCCACGTTGAATACATTACGTTCTATAGCCTAATGGGTTTACGGGATTTTTTAGAACTGTTTATCGGAACACAAGTGAAAAAAAAACGAATTATTTAAATAACGAATGCAGGGTGTTGAAAAGAACATGACATCTTCCATAACAAATTAAATTGGCATTCTTTATAGGCGCCCGTGTTGTGCATTATGCAAAATGCTTAATGCACAACACAAGTTTGTGACACAACAAGTTGAACTCGTGGGGTCAGTGCAGAAAGAGGAAAGCTCCTGCTGTCCAATCCCAAAGCTCCCCCAGCCTCTGGACGTGCGGGGTTTCGACCAATCAGAAAGCAAAGCGCGGAGTTAGAGGGGACAGCAACAACAGATAAAATGTTTGACTCCAATCCATCCTTCCAATCCTTTCAGGACTGTCAACAACAATATTGAGAGTGCGCTATACAGTCATTTAACTTAGCTACTTCCAGCACTTTGATTAAAAAGCCACACGTTTGTTTACTTGACCTGCTTCGGACATCGGATATTAGCGTGCAACGTTTTGGAAGGATTCAACTTTTGCTCTGCACTGTTGCCATCCATCTTGTCGAGACAACCTGTTACTCAAGCAGCATTTGGCCTGCTTGTAAAATCTGGTAGACAAACAACAGTATTGGGAAAAAAGTTATTTTGGGGTTGTTTCAAGTGAATAAAATATCTAGGCTACGTCCTAGCCTGACGGCAGGTCAGGAGTCATGGCAGCGCTGGCAGGAGGAATGAGGATGATGCGCCCTACTCCGCACCAAAACTACCCACGAGGAGGATACTCTCTGGAAGGTAAGATATTCAGTAGCTAGCCTAAATGCTGAACATATATTTTATTATATATATTATATCATGTAACAATTAAGTTTCGTCTATGTAATAATGTCAGGTCAGGACATTAATTTGTTCCAAATTTGACTGTGGGTCAACAATATCCATTAAACGTTTTTTTTCTTAATCATACGAAGTATAATTTGGTTTTACATTTCAAAGTAAAAAAATAAATGTAGCCCTTAAGGTTCGGCTTAACTTTAATAACGTAGCCCTGTCCCTGTCCAGTTTCAACTCCGTTAGGACAGGGGCGAGTAAACCAGCTTGGTGGCGTCTTCATAAATGGAAGACCTCTTCCGAACCACATTCGCCACAAAATCGTGGAGATGGCCCACCACGGAATCCGTCCGTGCGTCATCTCGCGTCAGCTCCGTGTCTCCCACGGCTGCGTCTCCAAAATCCTGTGCAGGTACCAAGAGACAGGCTCCATCAGGCCAGGGGCCATCGGAGGCAGCAAGCCAAAGGTGAGGGGGTACAGTACATTAACCAACTTCATATGGCTTCCAAATACGCACGACACATACGCTAGTTTTTTATTGTTGTTTTGAAATGAGGTCGCTTGCATGGGTAAAAAACAACAGGCCCGTGGACTGAAAAAAATGAGCTGTGGTAAAAGATTTTAGTTCAGAAATTGTTAATTGTTAGCGCGCAGCCTATGGTTTTCTTTAATATGGTATGTAGGCCTAATTATTTTATAGTTGCCAGAACGGTCACGAACTCTATAAAAACTCAAAGGATCACTCGTATGTCGACTGTCAGACCGTTGATTAAATATCAACATTATTTTGGTTGACTTTAAAGCAAACGACATCTCCAGACGTTGATAAGAAAATCGAAGACTACAAGAGAGACAACCCGGGAATGTTCAGCTGGGAAATCAGGGATAAATTACTGAAAGATGGGATCTGCGACAGGAATAACGTTCCCTCAGGTATGAGCCTTACCTTCACAGTATGTAAAAAGTCTTAGGTTACTGATTAACATGACATGAAAATTAGACCAGTAGAAACATCCAATATTAATTGGTTAATTATTGGATTCATTGTTAATTTATTTGGCGGAACATTGCTCGTTTATGGAAAATATCCCCCTAAATCATTAGCCTGTTAATATTAGTAGGCCTATTTTTTAATAATGAGAAAACGACGCCAGTGTTCACTTCTATTACTTTAGTCTTATTTTAGTCTGTTGCATTACATCATTTACATTTATTTTTTCGACTATTTTGTGCCTTTATATTACTTTCCAAAGTGAGTGCCATTAGTCGCATCATGCGCTCCAAATTTGGCGGAGTCGGCGAGGATGAGGAGGACGATGATGAAATAGAGAAGAGGGAGTTGGAGGAGAACGAACGCCGAGCAAAACATAGCATCGATGGCATCCTAGCTGACAGATGTAAGTGTTTGCTAAATACGCTATGAACTTATGGTTTCAACTGTTGACTGTGTGGAGTGCCAAAGACTGATCGGTCGTTTGATTGGTTGTTGTTGATTGGAGGGCTATATTTTTTATCATAGGGACAAATGTTATAACATTGGCTTCTTTATGGTTTTGCTGCAGAAGCATATGCCATCATATGTATTTGGTGGGAAACAAAAACACAGAAAGAAATAACTAGCTGTTGGCCTAAAAAACATCTTTATTGTTATAGTGGACGACTATATGTCACATTTTCTGTGCTGTTTTATGCCTTTGCAGAGCAGCATTCGGTTAAAGTTGAGATTCATTTTTTCTATATCAAAGTTAGTATTTGAAAAGGAGAGATTGTTGGTTTTGGTTAGGCCTAATACGCACATGTTAATAAAACCTTAAATTATAGACTCACGTTGTGTATTCTATGGTAGGTTTTTAAGCATCTGAGGTTTAAACAAACATATTGAGAGCAAATAACATTATTAATGTGATCAAACATTTGTCTAACTGTTATGTACTTTATAAAAAACTGCTTCGTGCGCTCAATCGGACACTTGAGGATGAACTTGGAGACAAAGCCAAGAGTCCATTGAGACTCACGCTTCGGTTTTACGCACACAAAGGCATGCTCTAGTGAGCGGCTCAGTGGTGTACAAAAAGACGCCAAGGCTTTTCAAAATCTAGAAAGAAAGGGAAAAAATGCGTTGACAAAAGACTAGGAGAGGACATTATGAACCCGCAATGAGCGATGAATTATTCAGGAACACCAATGGTCTCCGTATAGGACCTGTTTTATAGACTACTCACTCGGAGAAAAAAAGCCCCTTTTCACCTACAAACTGTTAATTTAGAGGCTTTTTCTACTGTTTATCAGTAATTTGGCTTTCAATAAAAATTATTCTACACGCTGTAGACAGTCGACTTCAGAACGCACCTGTTGATTTACGACCTGTTGTGGTCGATGGAATGATCGCCATATGTGCAATAATTAGACCATTTTTAAATATAGGCCTAGTAGACCTACTGCAATTGAAAATTGATATCGAAGAAATATAGGCTAGTTAAAGTTGTTGTTAGCTATAATGTTTTATAGCTTGGTTTGTGGTTTGTTTTTAATTAGTTTATTAATTTGACAGACCACAAAATTGAGACTTGATATATAGGCTAGATGATAGTAAATAGGCCTGACCTGACCCTTAGCCTATAACAGATTTCTTTTTTAAAGTATTTAAATCGTTTTTCTGCAAGGCCCTACACATTTAGGCGCAACCTGTAGCAACTCTTCTTCTTTCAGACGACACGTGCAGAATACACTTCTCTAATTTATAAAAACAGGTTCCACACGTTTTACCTGAATTTTGAATTCCTTGCTGAACTGGGAATAACTGCGATCGCTGTTGTAATGATGTAATAAAATGGTTTTGATATAATATTTTATACAGCTGCCAAAATACATATAAGTCTAGGTATGTCCCCTATTTATATTAAATTAAGCCCCTATGCATTTTAGTAACGTAGGCTAACATAAATGCATTTTGCATAAAAAATGTGATGCTCTAAATCAAACATCAGCTTTCCATTGATATACAGGAGGGAAGTTTTTCATTCTTGTGTGTTTGTGGAAGTGTTTGTTGTTTTTCTTCCTTTATAACTGTTCATTAGAATGTGAAAAGGGTGCTTTGGCCACTGAGAGAGTGTCTTCTGGCCAAATATTGATTAAGTAGGTGTTTGCTGAGGCTATTGTTGTAAAGGAAGGAGGCCTGTTGCTCTCTGCCCCTTTCTCTTCTTCCACTATTGTTGTCATTCCTTAAGTGTTAAGATCAAAGCTGACTCATTTAGATTTATTTGTCTGGGAAAGGGACAAAGTATAAGGTTTGTGGGATACAGCATAGTGTGCAGCTTCAGGTCTACGTGGCATTAGCAAATGCCCAAAACATTGTGGGAAAAGGAAGCCATAGATTGGACATTTTGTGCTGGAATAAAACAGATGCTGTATTCCTGGTGTATATTAGGGCTTAATTGTTTAGGCTTGGTTCTTCAGGCACAATATGTCTAATATCAATTACAATTGTAGACTTGCAAATATATACAAGTTGGCCAATGTTCAATCTGACAGTGCAAATATGCTTATGGTCAATTGATGTCACATAAAATAAAAGGAGTGTATAGACCACTCTCTTTGTTTTTGCACATTTTGTTAATGTGGTCATCTATAAACTCACACTGTGTTTACTGCGTTGCTTATTTGATAAAGAATTCACTAAATGAAATACTGTGTTAACCATTCCTCAGTTCATTAGTGACACATACGCTGACAGCACGCTAGCCCCTATTTAGCTAATAAAAGTAGCTAAAGTCATGAAAGAGCACTAGCGCACTCTTGCAGGTTCTATTTACGACAGTGGGGGAGAAAGGGAGAAAGAAAGAAAAAAAGAAAGCTCAGAAATACAAACAGTCAATGGGATAACGTCCCCTGAAAGGGAGTCCCGCGGTGCCAGGCTGAATGAGGCCAGTTCTTTCAAATCTGCCATGGTGAACGCAGTCAACATGTAATAATTGGTTTCATTGAGGTGCATTCCGACAATCTGCTGCCATTCTCCTGCCCCCATTGTCTAGAGGCAGGCAAATAGCCAAGGGGACAGGAGGAATCAAGCGCTGACAAAACATGAAAGATTTAGCTGCCTTTGTCAAAGGAACTGAGTAGTACTTTGTTTGTGTAAATAAAGTGAGTTACTGGCTCCCTGGGACTCTGGCACGGATTTGGAGAGAGAGAAATGATAGATAGAAGAGGAAAGGGGGAAAAAAGTATACTGTTTATGTTTGAGAGCGTGCATGTTTTATTTCACAACCGTTCAAATATTCTGTCGGCAATGAGCTTCCTGGTGTAGACCCCCACTCGGGCCACCGCAAACAGGTAGATGTGGACATTTGGATTTCCAGAAGCTATGTATTTAATGGTGCTTGGTGCGTTTTCATGCCGCTTTAGTTAAGCGCGCAGAGGTTAGTAGCTAGAAGGCCCTGTCACCGGCAGTGGAATGTGTGTAACAGGCACAGACTCATTTCTCGCACTTGTGAGCCTTGTAGAAGGTCTGGAGAAAACTAAGAATCCAAAATACCTACACAGAGAGATAGATGCGATAGATTTAACAAAACTCTTCTCTCGCTTTTCTGCGGTGGCATCATTCCCAAGACTCTCTCTCTCTCTCTCCCGAAAAAGAAAAATCCACACTGGCTGATCTGCAATTGAATGCAGGCTCTATGCTTCATTAAAGCCTCTTTCTCTGCTGGCACCGGTATTGTGATCCTCCAATATTAATTCAAAGGACAATTAATGAATGCAGGCCCACTTTGAAGTAAAGGGCTGGGGTCCTGCCCTGGGCCGGCCCCTCAATGCTGATGTACTCTCCGCTAACCCCGGAGACACTGTGAAGTGACTCAAAGAGAAGCAGTGAGCAATGGAAGGTCAAGGAGAGGAGCCACGCTAGAAAAAGAGCTCTCTATTTCCTTGGACGTGTTAGCCAAGCAAACCTCTGTGATGGGGAGGATAAAGGGGGACCAAGAGAAAAGGGTCAGGGCTGAGGGGCGAGGGGACTCCGGTGAAAAAGGAGCACAATAGGATAGTTAATTGAGTAAAGCCAGACAGCGTTGTCAATCACTTAACTTTGTTTAGCCCGGGGTTTTGTGGAGCTTCGCTCAGCACATTATGGACACGCCGGCAAAACTCCACTGCTCTTCTAACAAATGTCTTCCTCACTTCCTCAAAAAAAAAGTACAAAACTCATGAGAGAGAACATATTTGGAGTATCTTTTTAATATTTAATATTTATATTTATTATTTATTCACGTTTATTATTTATAATTTCAGAAAAATTAATAAATAAAACAAAAATAAAACTTGAGGAGGAAGTATGGAATGCGATGATGGTTTCTCGCTCTGTCGACGGGGTCAGCAAGGCCTTCATAGCGGCGGCGTTACATGGGGGCTGTGGCTGGTCAGAGGTCAGAGGCTGACCTAAGGCCACTTGACTGTTAAAGCCATCAGTTGCTGGGAAGAGAAGGTTACAATAATGTTTGGCTGAAGATGACTTCCTAATGAACTCCATGGTCCTCCCTTTGAATAGGTGTTCAGTTAATAGCCTTCTCCTGCTGAAGCAGCAAATAGTGGATGTGAACAACAAAATATAATTATATTATAATAGATAGTATAATTATATGTTAAATACTAAATTATATATTAAATACTAAAATATAGGAAAGTATAGGAACATAACATATTGGTTTATTTTAAAATTCAGCTTCTATCTAAAGTAAATGAGGCCAAAAACCTTTTTATTTGTATACATCAGTGCGCTGTGTCTAAAATGTGAAGCGTGACTTGTTTGGTTGTCGGGCTTTGACTGGATTGGACAGCTTGGGCTGTGCTGGACAGGGTGGACTGAGGTGGCCTGTGCTGCCGGGTTAGTATCTGCTGGGCTGGAACGTGCGACGGACTGGCCCGTCGCTGCAGCCCTGCGTGGGTCCTGTGCGCTGGCTTTGTCCCCTCTCTGGAGGTGGAAATACCACCGTGAAACTGTCACCCAAATGCTCTGCGGCGGAGCTAAATAATAACCGCCCCACGCTGTGCACACATAATGGCCATGTAGGGTTATTTCTGGCTTTTTCTGTCACTTCAGCTATACTAGACACTGATACATCTTTCAACGTCATATTGCTAGCTACTTCTTTGTCTGCGCCGGGACTGCCCGCCTGCAACCATTCTTTCTCTCTCTTTCTCTCTCCCTCTCTCTGCTCTTTCTCTCGCTCTCTCGTTCACTCCATCATTCTTTCCCTGCCTGTTCTCTCTGCACCCGCGCCCCCCCCCCCCCTCCCTCCCAGGCAGCTGCAGGTTCCTGGTGGCTCCTTAGCAAGTCAAGTGAGCAGCCCACTCACTGCCAGTTAACCCCAGCTGGGCCCATAAGCTGTCAGTTAACTATTCAGTTCCTCCGGTGCATCTGCTAGCTCTGGCTCTGTGCTCTGTGCCGCTGTTTTATTCAGTGGCCCTGCTCGCATTGGGCACTGCTGGCTGAAAGGCCCAGATCTACTTCCCTGGGCAAATAACTAGTTCATTTGTCTCTTCTGCCCTTTGTTTTGTGTGGCGAACACATGTCACCAGCTCAATTACCTTCTCTATTAACAAGCCCTGGAGGAAGGGCCAGCCAGCCCCTAGCAAGACAAGGCCATAAACTGCCCCATATGCTCTCTCTCTCTCCCTGTCTTCCCCTCCTGTATCTGAATCTCCCTCTCTATTCATCTTTCCTCTCATCCCAGCTTTGTCTCTTTATCTCATTTTCTCTCTATATTCCATTTTTTCTCATTTTCTATTTTTTCTTTTTGCACTTTCTGACTAATGAACATAATTTTCCATGATTTTATGTGTCTCATTATTTTTTCTATGAGTTGATTGACAGCACATGTTGTTGTATACTGAATGCGTGTGCGTTAGTGTGCGCATGCGTTCAAATACTGCGTGTATGTCTCCTCCTATTAACATCTCTGGGAGAGATTATGTGCTTTTGTGTGTGTGTGTGTGTGTGTGTGTGTGTTAGTATATGGTTGGCAAGGTGGCCTTCCCAGTAAACAAGAGCAGCCAGTATGCTGAGATTGGAATTCTTGCTAGTTTTCTTAGCCTGCACGCTGCAGTGCGGCCTCACGTGATGCTAATGGCATTAGACATTCCCAAAGTTCACATCTGCGATACTCTGGAGTTTTACGTCCTAGCTTGTCTGTCTCGTCTCTTGATCGATGATCGGTTCTGTTTGCCTTGTGGGGTGAGCCTGTGGGGTGAGCCACATACAGTTAGTGTATGTGTGTGTGTGTGTGTGTGTGTGTGTGTGTGTGTGTGTGTGTGTGAATGTATGTATGTTGATGTATTTAGGAAGCACTTAACTGTGAAAGGAAGCTGTTTAAATGACCAGTTGAATGCTGCACAGTGAACCATACACTAGATAAATATACGGCTCAGCTAAGCTTCACCAAATAAGCACTCCGCTATCAGCTTGACTATCTAAGCCTCCTTAATGGTTTATTAACGTACATCTCTTTCTTTGTTTTGAAGACTCCGGTTTATGGATAACTCTGCTGGATCCCCAATTTCCCCCAGAGGGATAATAATCTATTTTTTTCTATTAAGATTCTTGTCTGAGCCACAGCCAAGCTGTGAGTGGCTATGGTGTGTTCTCAGCTCCCTAGCGGTTTAGCTGCAGCGTAAAATTTGATTTGGGTGTTTAAGTAAGGAGGTCGGGGCCTCCCTTTGTGTGTTTAGGATCCTCTCCTCTCCTTCATGGAGGGAAATGTGTGGGAACAACAACAACTCACTCCGGGTTTCGCTCCTGCGCTAGCCTCCGCGCAGGACGAGGGCCTCGTCTGAACGCATAAGGACACGGACATGATGGAAGTAAAGATGGGTCCATGAATCCCCCCCAACCGCCTCTATTTCCCCAGCATCTTCCTCAGGTGGCTTTCCACCCTGCCATCCATGTCAACCCCTTCAACCCCTTCAACCCCCCACCCCCAGCCTCCAGCCTATGTGCCCCTCAGGCTGTGGAAGGAGGGGAAAGGGGTTGGGGGTGGGGGGCTCAGCTCCCCTGCTGTGCCCCTCTTCAGCCCCCGGTGGCCCTGCTCCGGACCTCTTTGTACCCCCTTCCCCCCTTCATTCCCCAACACAGCCCCTGGCCTTACAGCCCCCCCATATCACCCCCACAGCCCCCCACTCTCCTGCTGGGCAGGTGACAGGCCCCTGAATGCGGGTCCGGGCGGCCCTGATGGCTCCTACAGATGGAGCGTGGAAATCGGCCCAATAGAGCCCTGCCACAGGCCTCTCCCTTCCAACACACAAAGGCCTGGTCCAAAAGGAGAGAGAGAGAGAGGGAGAGAGAGAGAGAGAGGGAGAGTGGGAGAGGGAGAGAAAAAGAGAAGGGGAGAGTAGGAGCGAGCGAGCCACAGGATGACAAAAGCAACAGTGTCATTGGCCATTAAGGGAGAGCCCTTGATGGAGTGTTTTCTCTGGAGTTACTAATAATAAAAATAGGGAGGAGAAAAGAGAGGGAGAGGGAGAATTAAAGGGGGGTGGGGGTGGAGGGGAGGGGGGGTGGGGGGTGGGCTACCCACCCCCAGCTCTGCAGTTAACATGATACAGTGCCACTGGGGAGCTGAGGAGTTTTCTGCGCTCTGGGGGGGGGGGCCGGCCCGGGTGGGGCGGCGCGGGGGGGGGGGGGGGGGGGGGGGGTGGGGGGGGGGGGGGGGGGGGGGGGGG
>JAOEHI010000009.1:2516445-2533945 GCA_025447815.1 Percopsis transmontana
AAAGTCTGTTTTCTCTTTATCTTTACTTCTAGACACTGTCTGTGTGTGTCTGTGTGTGTTTGTGGGTTTGCTTGTGTGTGTGTGTGTGTGTGTGTGTGTGTGTGTGTGTGTGTGTGTGTGTGTGTGTGTGGTTGTATAATTTAATCTTTTACATCAGCATCGCTCATTTTGTTTAAAATGGGTGCCAAATGTCCTGTTTGGTTTCTTTACAAGTAAAACCCCCTAAACACACACAGTATACAACCCATACTGTATAACAGCCACAGCTGTGAAGTATATATCTTTAAAGGTCATAAACATGTGAGACGCACTTATACGCGTTTTTCATCAGAGGTTTTTATTAAGGGCCTGGGATGTAAGAGAGAGAGAGAGCAAGTTGGGGACATTTCCTCTCTGAGCCTTCACATAACAACCAGCCATATATATAACCCTATATAATAGCTTGACCTTTCCCTGTAAGGAGTAAGGAGCCCATTACCATCGTTTGCACAACAAAGCCTTTCTGGCCCGCAGGTGGGAACTCTACAATGTAGAATATATGTTCAAGTACTCTCTACACACACTCACCCTATCACATACACACAGACACACGTGTTACATCAGATTCCACTGAAAATATTTTGCCAAGCGATAACTCGAGACGGGGAGGGAGGTGTCGGGGGGGGGTCGAATAAGGGCCAAAAAGTTCAGACGGGGAGACTACGCTGGACTTCCCCCTGATGCTCTGGGAATAGCCGTGACACCACCAGGCCTTCATGTGATACTCCTACAACCTGACCCAGCTTGACTCATCGCTTGGCACATTGGGGGCAAATTTGCCGTCTCCCATGTTGCACATTACAGTGACTAATGATTTTAAATCACATTTCCTAAGTATGTCTAAGTAGGGACATAACTGCTCCTCTGTGCCTTTTGGAGGGTCATGAGTTATGACTGTATCTAATTTCTTTTTCAGCATAGCACTGCGCTCAGAATACAGCTAGCTTTATTATCTAAATGCTAAGGGGTGACTGTAATACTTGACTTGACTTAATCATGCCTGTGTGTGTCTTTGTATGTGTGTGCCCACGTGTGTGTGTGTGTGTGAGTTACTTAGTGTTAAGTGTCCTTTTTTGGATACCCTGTCGATTCGTCAAATAAAATGCAATGTTTTTACCATCCTCAAGGTCTCTTATATACATATATATGTAGTAAATGGATTGTATCTATACACACAAAATGAAGTCAAATGGATTTACATTATTTATGCTGTATATATAAACAAATACATTCAGACATAATAGGCGGGAAAAAAAATATATTTAGGACTAATGTGAACATAGATCTGCACTTTTAGGATTTAGTTTTTACTTGACTACGAAACAATATTAAATTATATAAATGAAATCATATAGAACAACCATTTATTTGCCTATGGTTAAAGGCTGTATAACTCATTAAAAATAAAAAAACATGAAGAAATTTGCAATTATGTTGATACTAGTAAGTAGGTCTTTTTTTATTGGCAAGACTGTGTTCATCCTTCAAAGTGCACATTGCAAAACTATCAGTACAGCAATCTCTGTACCACTGTCCCATACTGTCATGAACTGAGAAGTCTTGAAAGTAGAATTTGTACACATAAAGATAAAATCCAACAACCAGTAGAATACTGTCATACAATAGGCACCAAAATTTGTTGAACCACAGGGTAACACGAATGTTTTCAGGGGTGGGGTTAGAAGGGGCGCTGAGGTCACTTCCATTAGCTTTTTTGTATTTTCTGGCAATATTGATTTCAGTGTTTGTGTTTTCAATGCAAACCTGATGGCTGTTCATACATTCAGAGCACAATGCGATGAGAGGGCCAACACACTCTGGAACGCTGGAACTTTCCAGCTGAAAAGATGGTTGCTCAGAGTATCTGAAAAAAACGGGATAGTCTAGTGGTCTAGCTGTTGGACTCCCAGTCAGAAGGTCATGGGGCTTACAGGTAAGCCCCAGAGTTGGCCTACCTGTAAGCATCCTTGAGCAAGATGCCTCACCCCTATCTGCTCCATGTAATTGTAAGTCGCTTTGGATAAAAGTGTCTGCTAATTGTAAAAAAAACGTCAAATGCACTCAAAATATCAGTTCCATCAAGTGTCACAAAAAGACTCATGCTGTATCTGTCTTGTCATTTTTTGTTTCCTCTATGAAAAAAATGCTTATTTATGTTTTCCACATAGTGGTTCATAGGTTATGTGATTTGGATTAATATTAAAAAGGTTGCTTTAGGTAAGGGTTTGGTGTAGTCTGGATCCAGCCCCCATGAAGGATTGGTTCCCAGAGAGTTCCCAGACTGTTATGCAAAATGCAGCAAATTGTTCATTGGTTTCACCAGGCTAATAATCAACACAGTGATCAGAAGAATAACCACAAGCATCCAGATATGATTAAATCAATATGGTCAATAGGGTTGTTTTGGCACAGAATCCAACTATTGGCCAAGAGCACCCTGGTTCCAGATGAAAACATTTTTAACATTTTCAAACCAACTTTTGGTCTGAGAGGCAGGCAGGCCGACAGACAGACAGATGTACTGTATATGATTATCTGTATGATGACATACTGGGTTAAGACATACTGACTGACTTATGACTCTGTGGTAAAAATATTGGGACCATTAGCCTGATATGAGGCCACTGTGTCGTGTGTTAATGGGAGCATAACAGTTTGAGGGCGACTGTGGCTCCTGCCTTACTTCTTCCCTGTGTATGTGTGTGTGTGGGTCCCTGCGGTGGGATTTAAGGTCCAGACCCCACAGAGAGACATTGGGAAATCGTAGTGGACCTCAGCAAAGCAGCAACTTTAGTTTTAGTGCATGTGTATTCATCTTAAGAAGACGTGAGAGACATGGCCTTTCCAAGCCAGTGTGCAAACCAGAAGGTGTTTGTAGGGGGGCTAGAGATGGCAGAAATACCTCTTATCCGTAATGTTGGGAGGGGTTGTTTGAAGAGCAGTGGTCAGCCATAAACATAAGTACTCCTCTTGGAAAGCTTCTATTATTGTTGAGATGGGAGTCAGTACCCTCATTAACCCCAATCTTATTAACATTGTGTTCAAACAAATACCTATACATCTATACAACTGTAATCACTTAATTTCCAATATATGTGTAATGGAGTATAATAACTTTCAGTACGTTCTTTTAGCACATTTGATATAAAAGGGCTCCAAAATCTTCGTTTCTGTTTCAACTTTAAAAAACAAAACTCCAGTCTCTGTATCCATTTTTCTTTTCTCAGTTTTTCTTTCTTTTTCTTTTCTACAGCTCATTGTATTACTTGCTGCTTGAAATTGATGGTTCTGTTTCCAGAGACTGTATTGTTAATTTAGAAGGTTCTCTATGCAATGTTGTTAAATGTTGTTAAATCATGTTGTCGGTGCTTGACGGATTGATCACTTGCAGAATTCACTCATAAGGTAAGGAGTTTGACGTGTCTCTGCAGCCTTCCAGAGTCATCCTATCTAAAGAATGTGCTACAATGCTACACGGTGACAGGCAGGCCATCAGTTATTTCTAACTGGGTCACATATTGTTTATGAGGGGGCCATGCAGGAGACAGGAATGGAGCTGGACCCAGTCTCATGAGCTGGAGAGGAAAATTCTGCATGAGGTCCAACCATAAAAATTTCCATTTGGAATGAAAGAGAGAGAGAGCGAGAGTGAGAAAGAAAGAAAGAGAGAAAGAGAATATGCATTTGTGTGTCACAAGATCAGCTGTAGGTCTGCTTGAAATCTAGAAAGAAAAAAAAACGCATCCACTGCCTTGCTCAAAAAAGCAAAAACAAAACAAGAATGGTTTAACCATATTGCGGAACCATACCCCATCCACTCACACACAGGTCTTACTGCTCCTGTGTGTGTGTGTGTGTGTGTGTGTGTGTGTGTGTGTGTGTGTGTGTGTGTGTGTGTGTGTGTGTCTTTCTTCCCATACTTGTATGTGTGTACTGATGTGTGTGTGCCTGTGTGTATGCACAGTACACAAAAAAGATGGAAGGAAAGTCATACACACACATACACACACAAACACACACACACATGTGCCAGCGGGGCTTAGCACACACAGCCAGGTTCTCAGTCTGTCAGAAGAGTGTCTGTGTGTCTTGGAAGGGAACACGGCTCCCAAAGCAGTCCTATAGACTGTAGGCATAATATACTGTCTACGCCCCTTGTGTTCACCTGAAGGAAACAGCACATGGAGAGATGAAGTGCTCACTGACTCTGGGTCCAGTGGAACAACTGGTGATTCAGCAGTGAGAGAATACAGATTAATGCGAGATGGCTTGCTTTGAATAGGGCATGGAGCAATGAAAAAACGGCAAGTAAAAAATGGTTACACAAACTCCTCCGCACATATGTAGTAATGATGCATGCTAGTAAGTACCCAGAATAATGGGATATGTGGACATATCCAGGACCTAACCTAAGATGGTCATCCTTCCTGGTTGACCTTACCACATTTACCCCTGTGTGACTGGATCCGAACCCTCAGAATGATGTTTGTGGTTGACTTCAGGGATTTGATTTGGTTTGGCACCTCTAGACACACTGATCCCAGTGTGTGCCCCAGGGTGCGATTACTGGCCTTGCTCGAGCAGCCTATCGACACCCAGCATGGGGTTGCCCCCCAACCACGGCCGATACAGGCCTTTCCCAAACATGTCAGTCTTGCGAAACATTTCTCTAGGAAATTTATCAGAACAAATGAAAAAAAAGCACACAAAAAAACAGAACATTTTGTAACTTTGCAGCCCTCCCAAACACACACACACACTTACTTCTTTGATGCTCTGTCGCAGGAAGCACTGACTCATTCTGCCATCCAGAGTCACTCGCTAAAAGGCATATTTCACCCCCTGGTCAGAGATTTATATTTCAGACATCTATCAAAGTTATATTTCACCAATTTGTTTGGCTCCAAGGCCGGGGGCAGCAGTACATTACAAGGTATTTCCCTGTGACATGAAAGCCCATTAGAAGAGGTTCCCACTGGTGTCTGACTGGTGCCAGGCCGGGACATGGATAATGCAATGCTGCTCAACAGCTCTGTTTACCTTTCTAAAGGTGGACAGGCTACAGGATGTTAGCGTGCTATTAGTGTGCATTTGTTTTACATTAAACCTAAATGCTGCAACACAAAGCCATTAGCAGGCCATCATCTTGAAAGCATTCATTATGGCCATGCTGGAGACTTTCATACTGTGTTATATATTACAAAACACGTCTATAGCCCAGGTTCCATGTTACAGAATGGCTGTTCAATTCTATTTTGCGTGGGGAACTTGCTGCATATGACATGTATCTCTATGAACATGAACATGAACATAACATCTGAATCTGACTCCACCCCTAATCCCCTGCTCGCTGAGAGTAAACCTCGAAAGAGAAAGCCCAACAGAGGACACAATACCAGTATATGGGGAGTGAACTGGATGGATTAACTCCAACAGAATTTTACACCCACAGGTGTCCAATCCCTTACAAAGAAATGTAGTACACTTTTAATTTACTTTTGATATACTTTCAAGAAATATACTTAGAAAATAGTTTACTTTTTATATACTTTCAAAAAGTATATTTAAGTGTACTTTGAAGTGTATTAAATTAACTAAAAAGTGGGCCAATTTAGTTATTTACTTGAGAGATAGCAGCTTCAAGTCTTTCAGCTTCAAGATTTAAATCATGTCACTGAATGAAATGAAAGGATTTGTTCATTCCCCAAGTCGTTTAGTGACGTTACCAGTTTCCCAAAACATCACCAGTCATTCACGACCGAGATGCCCCGTTCTCGTTCAATGAATGAGCCACTCATTCATTGAACATACATACATTCTTCCTCAACATTCAGACTTGAAACAGCATTCGTTCACAGTTACAGTCACTCAAGTGAATCGGTCAGCTCTCCCAACCAATAACATGGCCCTAAATATGCCCACAGCCCGCCTCCAAAGGGATATTTGCTCAAGCTAGGAACAGAAACTTTTCTTTAAAACTAGGAAAGCCATTGCGGATTTAATGCAGCCAAACGTTAACAAGAGAGATATTTTAAATAATGAATCCGTGCATGGTGGTGAATTAATCGTTCATGAACGAAACATTGCTAATAAAAATACTATATAAATAAATAAATTTTTAGTACACTTAAAGTACCTTCAAACTAGTGTACTGTACTTTGTACACTGAAGAATACTTATAGTATACTATTTTTTTGTAAGGGATATAGGCTAGAGTCTAGTGAAAATTAACAAGGTTAGGCTAGCGGTTAGCTGATCATGTGTTTGATCCCCATCTAGCCGTGGGAATCCTTGAGCAATATGCCAAGTGACTCCTTAATGCTCGTAATTGTAAAAATTGCTTGAGATAAAAGCGTCTGCCAGATGACCTTGAAATTAAATCTGATTATCAAGAGGAAACCTCTGAGTGAAAGACATAAACCACAAGTGTAATGTCAGCAACAAGTGGTCGGGGTACGGTGTTGTTGTTAAACGGTGCTAAGTTGCCCCTGCCCTTCATGTCACGGTGGGCTCCGGGCATAAGCAATTTTTCCAGCAGGGTCTGTGAGTGTGCTGGCCACAGGAAGTTCCCACTGCTCTGACTATCAGAGCGGAAAATGAATGTTTGTCACTTGGAACAGTCACAGCTCTGCCGCCTCCGTCTCTCTCTCTCTGCCTGTCTCACGCTCTCATGCACACACACAAGAAGGTGCAAGCAGAGTTATGCAGAAATAGACAGAGAGAGAGGAGTAACCTAACAGAGATTTAGTTTTGGAAATGGCGGATGGATAAAAACACATTTTCAGATTTAATAACTTGGGCGTTGTAAGACTTGTAAGACTTTAACAGCTTATGATTTAACTTCCTGCAGATTGCGTGTGTGAGGCGATGGTTTTACACCGCAAGCTTCAGGCCTGCACTTAATGTTGTCATTTGTTTTTACAGGATGTAAGTAATGTTAGCGTCTGTCTGTGTCCATGTAGGCACACATGGCATAAGGTGCATAAGGTGCCAGAGACAGTGGAATAATGAAGCACAGACAACAGTAAGCACAAGACAAGTGGACGAAGGATAAAAAACAGAGAGCGAGAAAGAGAGAGACAGACAGAGAGAGATTTACAACTTGTGGTGGAGTTATTCTGAGTCTCCTGTGCGGATTCTGGGAAGAGATTGTCACTCAAAACTGGAAGTAACAGTGATAAGAGTCTGCCGGCTTTACAAATATCCCTATCGGGGAGGGGGCATGTGAAAGAGGATATTAGAAAGGGTGTGGGGGTCAAGCGACAGGGTCTGTCGGACTGGGCTGAGTCACAGAGAGGTCAGAGAAATTTGCTGAAGATCACTTGAGGGTCACAGAGCGTAGATCGCCGCAATATAAATTTGATACCTGTGTCCATAAATCAGGCCTGACACGACACATTTACAGTGTTATGCATGACTTGGCACGGTAGGGCAGGGTGGAGGCAGGGTGCAAGTTGGGGGGCGTATTAACACCACCACCATACATTTTGGACCATGGGCAGCTGAGAAATTACAGTTAATTAATTAAATGAATTGAATATCTGCTCCAGATCTCACAGAGACGGGTGAAAGGTTGATCTATAGACAGCTGTTACCTTCCTCCCTCTCTACGGTGTTGTCTATCTGCAGATTGTCCACTCGCTATGTTTCTGGAGCTGTTGCAATTCCAGAGGACTCTATGTCCCACAGCCCGTTCTGTTCCTCCTTCTCCCACTTAATCCTTCATTCCCCTGGTCTCAGTGGCGGTCCTGTTTTTCATTCCTGAGTTACGACTGCTCAGAGACACATAACACTGAGTTTTGATTCTGCAGTTCCAGATCGCTTTCACTCTTCTGAAAGCCACTGGCCCACACTTAGTGATGGTGGAGGGAGAGGTACGGTGGAAAGATTAGGAGATTCAAGGAGCAGGAATTAAAGGTATTTGGTGAATTATGTGGCCAAATGTTTACTATGAAAGAGAGAGAAATCAACCATGTCTGGGAAAGGAGACAAGATGAAAGAAGAAAGCACGGCAGTTCTTTTGATAAATGGCGATCACGTTGCTCTTTTGATTCAAGGTACATTCAGTCATGAAACTAAAAAACTAAAAAATACACAAGACAAAAACACAGATGACACAGTTCCTCAGTGTATAATATATATTATAATATATACAATATATAAAAGCATAGTCAAATAAGATACAAAATGACCTGCCACGACAACACATTAGTATTTAGCACTTAGCCAGGAGTAACACTTACACAGAAATGTAACAATAGAATATGCTATGAATCCTAAATCCCACAAATGACCATAAACCAGTATAAAACACGGTGGAGAAACAATGCTGTGTGTGTGGGTTAATTTCATGCCTTTAACTCTTTCCCAATAAGTAAGCAATGCCATGCAGGCCCCCAGCACAGTGCCGGACCCCAGCAGAGACATTTGATTTAAACCTGAACACACTACTCAGGTTTCTCACTGAACCTTTAGGCTAAAATACAGTTATTTTTCTGATCCCCCACAGATTTCACATTTCTCTCAGCGTTATTATCCTTGCTCGTTAGATGAATTGTAAAACAATGACTATTCTCAATATAAAGGAAGATGGCAGTAAATGGATGTCCTATCAACATCCATCCTGGTACAGTTGTGCATTTAATTAAAAATGCATACACATACAGTATACACACTTACATACAAAATGTAAAGCAAAATCTATGATAAATAATGTCATGCATTGCTCAATATCACATCTTTTAGCCTACTAATACCCTGTAAAACACAGGGTCAAATTGACATTTAGCATAATGCATCGTGTGCGAGCGCCTATAAAAGCCAACCGTATGCATTTTATAGGTGAACCACTAAGTGGCTTAACTGAACACTCGTGCCTTAGCCAGTACATAAATATATTAACACACAACTCACACATAGAACTGTGCAGTTTTATTAAACTGTTTGCTGCAAATCTGCTAAAGAACTGCCTTTACTCAAAACCATAAGGAAGATGTCAGTTGTACCTCTCCAACAAGTGGAACAAAACTGACATAGGAGACTCAGGGAGCTGTCAATCAAGGAATCAGTCAAGTGGGGTCTGTATACACAGTCCTGAGATGAAGTCTAATCATCCAAAATAACACCTGTGTGGGTGGACAATCATATCATGGTCAGGGCTCACTATAAATGTTCTGGTTATCTTTGGTGTCCACATCTTTACAATTATCCCTTAGAAAACAGGAGGGCTCTCACATGAAAAAAACAGAAAATGACTAAATAGTTATTTGTATACCATGAGAGTCCTGTTTTATCCGCCAAATACAACACAAATACAACAACAAATATAATGTTCACTGGACACATAATTGTCACCCATTCACATGGATACAACACACTTCTTTTTTTAGTTTTAGTTTTTTTAGTTTTTTTAGTTTTTTTAGTTTTAGTTTACACCTTTATTAAAGTAATTGACAATGTCAGCCTTACATGCATACAGAAGAACATCTGGAGATTGAGGGACTGATTCACAGAACAACATGGAACATTCACAGAATTATTGTCAAAAAAAGGCACTGGTACTTTAGCAATGTAAAGGATGAAAAGATATTTGAGGGAGTAATTCCACATGACATCATACTGAATGTGTATGTTACACAGGGTGTACTGGATGTTTAACAGATGTTTTTTATGTTATTTAACTGCACTCAGTATTGTAATGAAAGCCACAGAATGGAAAACATTATTGGAAGATATTTGTCAAAAAAAATCAAGCCCACATGTGAACTGGATTCAATCAGAATCACTCAGAACTCATGTTTGTTTACACTGACGGAGAATTAATCAAACAGCTGTCTATCTGATGAATGATTAATGGCATTGATGTGTACTTCTGATGTGTGTGATCAAATGTTTGTTTGTACGTGTGTGCGTGCACGCATGCCCGATCTTTAAATGTAGAAAGTATTCAGAGCTAAATGTAGCCAAGAACATGATCAAATAGAGGAGCAAAGTATAATTTTATTATTTTCATATCAAATACTGCATTCTCACGAAGCAGACTGCTGCTATTACCAGAGGTGCACCCATTATTTTCCTTCACCTTTATCCCCTTTCCAAACTAATTTTCAATAATGAAAGTGAACCTAATTCAACACAGATTGAGTAACATGACATGTCAAGTTTTATTTTTGTGCTTTTGTGTGTGTGCGTGTGTGTGAGCGTGTGCATGTGCATGTGTGTGAGATGGGGACCCAGGGGCTGTTTGTCTGACTTCATTCCATCATGACCCTGACCCGAACTGTAATTTAATTTTCAAACAATCATTTCTGGACACAAATGTGGCCCCAATGAAGCATAATTCAGGGATCCCAGAGGAAATGGTATGGTTAGCTTCGAAAGTGTTGTGTAGCACACACTGTGTTCACTCCCATCAACCAACTGCCAACTAAGAACGTTGGTACTAAACTTGTAACTGCTTAATACTGTCAATCAATACAACTTGTAATGTCAGGCCTCTCTGGCAGGCTAACGCAAGATGCCAAAATGGATCGATTTTATTGTATCTCCCATGAGGGAACACGTGTGTATGCGTGTGCGCATGTGTGTGCGCGTGAGAGAACAATTTCATGGGTGTCTTTGCCTAGGTATGAATCAGTGAACTGAGGGAAAACCCCACTTTACTGCATCCTGTGGGAAGAGGCTGGTGACCACAGAGTGACCGCAAAAAGGGGGGAGGGGGGGGGGGGGTCTTATGGCCATATCCTGCATGGAGAAACAGGAGACCTCCGGGCTGCAACACCCCACAGCCACCAGCTCTCTGTGGAAACATCCATGGAACAAGATGAACGCAATACACACATATATACCTGTATATATATAGATATATATCTATATATATATATAGATAAATATCTGTCAGTCAGTATATATATATCTGTCATATGTGTGTATATATGTGATATACTGTAGATATATATATAGATATAGATATATATATAGACCTCAATAGTTTAATGGAAGTGCACACAACGCAGTCCAGCTCTGAGATTGTTAATAATGCAAACGCCAATATTCTCCTCCAAAACTCCTCAATAAACATACAAGTCCATAATTGATCCACCCCAGGGGCCAATAGATTAGTCGCTCATTTTGTTTTTATTAATTTTTAAACAATAAAGCAGAATAGCTCCGCTATGAATCATTCATTACTCTATCAGCTCCAATCATCAGGGGCTTGTAGGAGAGTATGTGAGTGACAGAGAATAAATAAGACAGAGGAGGGATGCGGGTGGGGGGTAGGATACCCAGGAAATTAAGATATAGCCTATAGTGGCCTGTGGAGAGAGAGAAGGAGGGATGCTGGAGAAGGGGGGGGTTGAGACGTGAAGAAGGGAGAAGGGAGGGAGGAGAAAATCAAATCCAGATGGACCCTGAATCTCCCGTATTGTTCCCAATTCAAACCAGCTGGCCGCTCTTGGCTCATCCATCAAAATAAACATTTTCTCGATGGCCACGAGCTACGCCGGCCTGTTAGTCATTAAAACAGCTTTCTTACACTCCAAAGCCATACATTTACCTAATCGTGAGCACATACACACACAAACACACACACAGGCCTACGTGCAAAACATGCTTCATGTTGTACCTGATCAAATGCACTTTAGGTACATACTTTAGATATATTGATTTGTGTGTGGGATTGCCGTTGTGGTTGAAACCAGTATTACAACAATTCTGTTTCGGTCTGCAACTCCGACAGCGTATACCCCTCCCGCACCTGAGGGCTGAGTGACTGGCACTCCTCCCTCCCCCTCCCCCTAAAGGTTCAAACCATTCTCCGCACCTCCCCTGAAAGCCATATACATTTCTAGGACACAGTTGTGTTTCAAACATAGCTAAGCTGGGGCAGAGACTTGTGGTTCTGGGAGCTATTGGTGTGCAGTAGAACCCTTTTTGTTTCAGCAAGAGCTTCCCTCTTTCAGTCCTGTTCAGTCTTACTTTACTGGTGCCAGGTCAAAGCACTCTGAAACAATTACTTCAGGAAGAAGGATCACACAATTGTTGTGCCCTTTGCTGACTTCACCAGTGCAGAAGACCACACTGAGCACTTCAAAGGCTTGCCTGCTTTAAATCTGCTTGTATTGGTAATGTGTACCAGCGTTGCCAGCTCACCTGCCAGAGAATAACAAGCTGCCGGAGAATAAAAACAGTGATGGGATGTCTTGTCTCATCACTGCAGAGGAGATTTCAATGTATTGGTGTTTGGAGTACACAATTAAATAATCATATTGATAACCTATATATGCCTGAATACCACTACACTGAAATAACAGTCCAGTAGAAGCTTACATATAAGTCCTGCATAAATATAAAGATAGATCTGTGTCACAGCTTACAGAGACACACACACACACAAACAAATGTGTATGCACCTACACAAAATCATCATACTTGTAAATATACCACACCACCATCTGCAAACCAAATTACACACACAGACACACACACACGCATGCAGGAGTCTATGGGTTGCAGATGAACTAGAAGTTTCTGAATGTGTACTGGCCTGTGAGACATGTGGCCCCCACAGATAAACAACAAACAACAAACAACCTCAGTAAAACACACACGCACACATCAGGCATGGGAACAAAAGAAGAGCTAGAGCAAACGAAACAAACTCAAAAAAGAAGAGAGCAAAAAGACAGGTGTGAGAGGATACAATTGGAGATGGATTGGAGAAGGAAGGGAGCGTGGGATATAAATATTTAAACCGTAGTGGATGTTTAAAGGGGAAAGGGAAATTCAAAACAGAATTAAAGTAGAGACAGAAGGCTGGTGAGTCCCGTGAGAGAAGGGAGTGTTCATCTCTGAGGGTCCTAGGCCGCTGTGTATTGTCCTACGGTCCATGTGTTTCCTAGCATCTGCCAGCTAGCTGCCAGACAGAGTTACGCCAGCCACGACTGGCATTAACCCCTGGCCAACAGACAAGGGCACATTCACACGACTGTCTTGGCGACCTTGCATCGCTGCTTCACCGTATCCTTCCGCCTCATTCAAATCGCGGTCTAGTTCTATTTCTATATCTGTTGAGATTAATTGAAATGTGCCCTGTGCGTGTATCTAGTCTCTCATCTCCACAGAGTCAATGCAGCCGTTTAACAGGAGATTTTAACAGGAGATCTGCTGACAAGCTTTATGGAAATGCTGATTTCCTATTCTGGCAGGACTTGACACCTACCAAAACTATTAGTAACTGGTTTGCTGACCATGGTATTACTGTGCTTGATTGGCCAGCCAACTTGCCTGACCTGAACCCCATAGAGAATCTATGGGGTATTGTCAAGAGGAGAATGAGAGACACCATAGCCAACAATACAGACGAACTAAAGGCCACTATCAAAGCAACCTCGGCTTCCATAATATTTAGATTTCCAATCATCAAGATTAAAACAAAAAGGCTTGAAATATTTCACTTTATGTGTAATTAATCTAGAATATATTAAAGTTTCACTTTTTGAATTAAATTATGGAAAAAAATGTACTTTTTCACAATATTTAAATTTTTTGAGATGCACCTGTATATCTGTGAGTTCAGTTAGGGCAGAACCATTCAGCTGCAGCTGAATGTCCCCTGCAGGCTTTGCTGCATCTCACTCCAAGGAAAACATAGGAGGCTTTGGACTAGAGAGGCCATATCCTGCTGCACCACAAAACTCTGTGCGTGTGTGTGTGTGCGAGCGACCGCACATGTGCTCTCTGGCTGAGTTGTTGTTTTCGTGAACGCATGGGCCGGTGTACATGCTTAGGGGAGTACAGTTTGGAGTGAGAGTCTCAGGGTCGGTTTCACTCTCAATGACCTAATCGTGATTTCACTGACAGAGTGAAGACAATCACTGGATCACACAGCTGAAAGCTTTGCAGCATCTGGTCCTTGGGATTGTCACACTTATTATATTTCTGCTCACACAGTACGCATACACACACCTTAAACATCCTGCACTATGAATGTGCCTCTCCGGGTTTGAAGTTTTCTCTAAAACACTAATGGAAAAAACACTGCAGCTACTGTTTCAGCTTGGGTGTACAATGAGCTGTGCATTACTTAACAATTACCAGAGAATGTGTAATGAGGAACAGCAGAAATATTGTATTGTCTTTATCTGTGAAATTGTCAAACATGACGATTATGCATTTTAATATCTATTTCATGAACATAGCAAATATTTTTGGACTATCATTCCATTGTTCAAGATGTTTTTATGGGGTGCAAAAAAAATTCGGCAATAAAATGTATATATGTAGTTCAATGTAATTTGTTTGGAGGTTGTGGCTGAAACAATTTTGCACCTATAGCGATTGTTCTGGCGAGTTCTGCATGCTACTGTATACCTTCTATCCAGACACAGTTTTTCATAGGTGAGATCAACAACCCTTTGAGCTATAACACATAATAAACTGGCCATATTCTATTAGTGCTTCTTGTAGAGTCCATTACATGAAGCCTGCCATGTTGCAAAGCTGTTCCCATAATAGTTATGGCAGCGAAGTACACAGAACTCTGTTGAGGACTTGTAGATCCCCCCTAATGTTTCAATATGGCCCAGTCACGAAAGGAGACAAGAGAAGCTGATTAATGTGTAATATTTCAGGTGAAATTATCCAAATAAACGTTGTATATTTTGTAGCACTTAGGGGTTAGCATATTGCTCCAGGATACTTACAGTATATGTATAATGATTGAACACAGACCTTCCTGCCTCACAGGCAGAGGAGATGTGTGTTTGAGGAGAAGCTGTGAGGGGGTGGTATCTGGAGAGCATAGCCCTGCTCCTCCAGGAGTCAAATGTAAGAACACAAGCACAGAGCCTCTCTATTGATACCCCGCACAAACTGCTAACTGTTGTGCGTTCTCTCTCCTTCTGGGCCAAACTGTCTCTCAACACTCGCGTTGCTTTCCTGTTGTTAAAAAAGGACATGTCGGTTTTACTCAGGGTGCGGATTTCACTGGCAGATCTCTTCTCTTCATCCTTCCTGCTGCTAGAAAGCAGAGGCTTCAAACTAATGTCATAATATCAGTTAGTAATCTAAATCTATTTTAATATCTTGAAGGAGTTATTCTCTACGCTTACTGACAGTGGTTCCTCTTGAACGAGGGATTTATTGGTAGCAAAAATTCTGCTCAGATATTATGTCCGTTTATACAGTACTACATATAAAAATGCAATACCCAAAAACATTGCCCTGTGCTGAACATAGTAACTTGCTTCTCTTAGCCCCTAATGGTACTTCACTGGTAAATTAGTAAAAGAAATGTGTTGGGTCAACTCTCAGCAATCCATAATCCTTTTTCTCATTCTGCCTTTTTTGACTAAGGGTCCACTGTGATTATTTCATTCATCTGTACTTACGCTCATTATGTTAATAGATATGTACTGTAACTCCCATAAAAGTTTTCCATTTCACATAATGTAAATAGCCTGTACTTTGGAAATTAGACAATAACATTGATAATGGCAATGACTGATATAAATTGGTATTTTCTGCTTCACCTAATCTATCAAAAACTGTGTCAGTGCACCCCTCAGCTCTAATTTGGCCAGCGGTGTTGTTTATAATACTGTAGGACAAATGTGCACAGATGTGTGTTAATGACCATAACCACACACAATCCGTCTCTATCCATCCTAATGAGGCGGTTGTATCACACACACACACACACACACATGCATTGCCAACCTCACATCATACCATTCAGGTGCCGGCTCTGTATCTCAGTTTACACCTAATACTGAGCCATTTAAAACTAACGACCCTATTGTTATGTTGCTAATGAGGCAGGCGAGCTAAACGTTACCGTCTTTGTGACCCCGACTAGTGGGGAGCTGGCTGTCAGGGTGATCTCACGTGTTGCTCTTTGGTGACCACAGGTCAGTGCGTGCACCAACACACACACACACACACACACCTTAGAGCCTCAGCTTTCGTCTCAGATTGTCAGATTTCTTATCAGCCAAGGCCCAGCGGAGGTGTCAGCTGGTCAGGGGTTAAGGGCTCGACTGTTGCCCATGGAGTCTAATCGCCTCGCAGTGTAAACACACCTGTGTCCCGCTCCACTCCTCCTGTCACTTGTTTTCCTTTTTCGCCTCTTCCTCTGCATTCCTATCCCTCCTTTATTCCCCTGACCCTTTTATTCAAATCGTTGCGTCCCTCCTATCGCCCTACCATATTATTTCCTTTTCCTTTTTCTTAAATCGCAACCCAACGTTTCCTCAATTTCTCCTTTCCCTTTCTCACAAAGCTGTGTACCAGTAGATGCAATCTCTCTTTCTCTATATAGCTCTGTCATCCCATCAAACACCTGTGTGCCCCCTTGAAGTAAGGCAATGTTTCTCAGACTGTGGGTCAGGGGTCACAAGGTGCTTTTAGTGAAGTCATGAAAATATGCAATATGCAGAGATATTAAAAGAATCCTTTTGATTACAGTATTTCTGTAATTCAATCTCAGTATCCTCCATTTTTTTTGGGGGGGGGGCCTCAATGGAAGATCACGTGAGGTATGTAGGAACACATTGTTTAGTGAAAGATTTATTACATGTATCATAACCATAGATTCAGTGTGCGCGTGTGTATGTGTGTGTGTGTGTGTCAGCAGATAAACCCTATAAGTTCACATCTGCTCTTCATTTACCATCTGACATACATCTATCCACATGGGGGCATCTCTCTCTCTCTCACACACACACACACACACACATACACAAACAAAACACACATTTTGCTGCACCATAGGGGTCTGGGGGGTGGGGGGGTAACATAATCTAGTCTTGTATTAAAACTGACGGTAACAGATACAGTAAATCCTAAAATTTTTGAACATGGGATGAACCTCAGGCTGATACTGACTTCACCGTGGGAAGGCTGAGGTCAGTGAGGTTGGTTAGGAAAAGTCGGATCGGACACTGGAGCTGGCCAGGAAAGCAGGCGTTGCTGGGTCAGTGTGTCAGGGCTGATACAGTGTCACCTTTCACACTCACCACTACAATAACAAACCCACATGGTCCAGACGCACATGGGATGTCCCACATGTGGCACGTATACGCGCAGATGCACACAGATCAGATGGCTAGAGATACATTCACCCTTAACACTGTCTATCTGTCTTTGTCTTTACCTCAAGTTCTGATCACTGTCCGGACGATTAGGCCTTTTAAACTGAACTGATTCATTAAAGAGGCACAGAGATGGCTGATAATATTTATACACACATACACACTAGAGACGCCATAATCTGTATCTGTTAAACCAACAAAATGATCCACACCAGGCTTTTGTCTTGCTAGCTCCCACACCCGACTCAGTGGGGGCGACTACAGAATATGGCGATAATTTTTCAATAATGTGTAGTAAATTAAATGACTAGTTAGTGAAATCATATGTTGCAAACAGAACGGGCATTTTTATGAATTAATCAATTTAA
>JAOEHI010000009.1:2538945-2552838 GCA_025447815.1 Percopsis transmontana
AGGTAGAGGGTTTAGGCCTTTAGATGTGTGCTCGGTGGCAGGTAGGCATGCCGGTGGACCGTGGACTCCCCGCAGTGTGGGTCTGTGGCGTCTGGCTCCTGAGCTGGTGCATACCAGAGAAATCCTTTCTCACCGAGGAAGCGAGCGGCCGGGATTTGCACCCCCATGAGTCCTAATCCCCGGAACAACTCCGAAACAGACACACTCTCAGGAAGCGCTGCTGCTTCAGTCTCAGGAAGGACACACACATGCGCATGGTACACAGCAGATACAGACCCTTACACACGCACACATCATACACACTCACGTGATATGAGCTCAAGTTATTTAACCATGATAGCTGTAAAATTGCGACAATCCACCGCACGAAGATTGCAGTGTGCCGCTGGTGTCATTATGCCTGCTAGGTAAAAGAATAATCAACCCAAAAATGACAATTAGTTTTCTCAATTGCTCACCCCTCACAACCTGTTAGGCTGGGAAAAAAGGTTGTACCCCGTCACAGAGAATGCAGCTGTAACATTTTTCTGATACAGCAGCGCTAATAATTGATATAATTTTGAAAAAACAAACAAACAAAGAAACATCACATAATCCCCTGCATCAACTCCATTATATAAGAAAAAGGCAACATTATCTGTGAAGGGATGACAGTATACAAAAATTTTTCTTCCAGCATTCTAGACTAATTAGCATTATTGGGTGAAATATTCCTTTAAGTAACTAAGGCATAACACCTTTTACAAACAACTCAATTGCTTCAAGACCAGAAGCATTGTGATTGAACTAACCGGTGAACCACAGTACCATTTGCCGTACCTAGGCCATACATAGGCCTACACATACATATAAAGGCCTACACTTGCACTTGTACAAGCGTGCACCAACACACACACACAGACACACACACACACACACACACACACACACGGTGCGCATCCTTTCTGCATATTTTACACATTTTTGGTTCTCACGTTAACGCTCATGCAGCTGTTCACAGTGTATCACCTACGAGACCTCTTCACCCCGGACATCACAAGGCAAAATGCTTATGACTCACACACACACACACACACACACACACACACACACACACACACACACACACCAGACACATATGGGGGAGCCTAGACGCACACATACACACTCCCGTTGTTCTCACATAGCCTTTGGCCTCTTTCCACCGGCCCCACAAGGATACGGTGAATTTAGGTCATCAAACTGGAGGGGGAGGGGGGCAGAGGATATGAGGGTATTTCTCAGCACATAAGTCTGTTTTTCTCTTTGAATATTGTGCCTGTGCAGTGCACACAAAGGACTGCTCATAAATCTAACTTTCCCAATTCGGTCTCTGCTTAAACCATCTGTATATATACTGGAGGTTTGTCTTGTTTTTTGTTGTTGTTTTATCTTTACATATATCTTGTATAAAATATAAAGACCCTAAATAAATATTTTTTATGTGCGTTAGTCTGACAGAGTGATTCCTCCAGGAACCACTAGGACTGGACTGGCTGATCCTAGGCCAGCACTGTGTCTCTGGCCAGTCACTTAGGAAGCTCAATAAAGAGAACCACATGTCTGGGTGAAGCAAGTTTATAAAAAAAAATAAACAAAACTATCAGCGGACCTAATGGGGGTGGAAAGCGACGTCAATGATTCATTTTGGTTCTCATTTAAGAGGCAGGATAGTCTAGTGGTCTAGGTGTTGGACTCCTGTGGGCTCAAGCCTCAGAGTTGACCTACCTGTAAGCATCCTTGAGCAAGATGCTTAACCCTACTAACCCTATCTGCTCCATGTAATAGCACCATGTAATTGTAAGTCGCTTTGGATAAAAGCTACATTTTCTTAATTAATTGTAAATTGTAAATTTTGATTAGTTTCAAATATGGTGATGATGATATACACTGATACAGTATATATGATATATACATACATACAATACATACATACATGTATATTAACTCCTGAAAACTTTATGGATCCTTCACAGGATCACATGTTCACAATTATGACACCCAACGGACTCGTGTCCACTAGACCTCCTTTTCTAGAAATCATGTATGGTTTGTGACCTCCTCCCGGTGCTGGAAAAGCCTTTGGATACACATCTGTGTCTATTCTATTGTCTTCTACTCTATTCTGTTCTATTCTAAACGATGTTCCTCCATGTCTCCCTTCCCAGGTGATGGGCTTGCTGAACCCAGGAGGAGTGCCTCATCAGCCCCAGAGTGACTTTGCCCTCTCCCCGCTGACCGGAGGCCTGGAGGCTAACGGTGGCATGGCTGCCAGCTGCCATGGCTCTCAGCGCCTGGAGGCCCTGCAGGGGCTGACCAGTATGCCCACCCTGCCCAGTTCCCAGTCCTACTGCCCGCCCACCTACAGCTCCCCAGCCTATGCTGTGGACCACCACCCATCCTACCAGTACGGACAGTACAGCCAGAGCAAGGTATTGTATGCCCACAACTCGCTCTGTTATGAGTCATTTTCATTAGGGAGTTTAGCGACTTTAGTTTATCCTTTTTATTGCACGGTACCTCTCCAACCGCTGCTGCAGCTGTCCTGTTTAGTTTACATTCTGTGACGCATCACGCCCCCTAATTGAAGAGCCCTACTGATGAGAGAGCTTCTCATGTCGCCCCATGGGGTACTGAGATTACATGTACGCTTGGGACCTCCCTCAGTTTACATTACCATCACACAAAATGATCCACATGGCTTGTTCAGGACCTTCCCCTGGCCCTACGCGCTCACATGCGCACTCTCGCTCTGCCCTCCCACGACCCCGTGTGATGAGCTCGCCAGTCAAACTCCTGGGCTAGCTAGCCAGTTAGCCATGTAATGACCCCTGTGTAACAAGGATACCCCACCAAATGAACAGAGCCACTTCCCCAAAGCATGTTTGACAGGAGGGAGGGGAATGCGCGGGCCTGGGTGGTGTGTCTTTCAGGGCTGAGCTGGGGTGCACTGCCGCATGTTGACTAGCCCATCACTGGTGACATCTTGATGTCATTAATTTGGCCAATCCTGGGAGGGAACCATGTGTAGCTGGTGGGAGTTAGTGGGAATGTGTGTCTGCATGTGTGTGTGTGTGTATGTGTGGCGCAGGGGGTAAAGGGCTCCTTAACAGGGAGCGATTATGGCCCTTGGCAGGCCAGGATTAGAAACATGTGTCCCAGTGGAGGTCAGATCTGGAGTTATTATTGATTGGTGGAGCGCAGTCAGAGGTCCAGGACAAGGCTCAAGCTCTGCCAGAGCTTAGTGACAATAGGGTTAAAGTAATATACTCTCACCTCATGATTTATTATCATTCTCCATCTTCCTGGTCACATACATCAGAATTATTTTAAACATCATTAATGAAGAACCCCATGAGACTCAACCCCATTTTTGTCACTTACACTTTAGTGAAAAGAAATAAAAAAATATCCTAAAGCCCATTTTGTATTTTCCTGTCCACCGCAGGTGCCTTTCATTATATGAAACCCTCAAGATGGCCCGAGTTTGACATCTCTGCCCAACCCGAAATTCATCTTAAGATTCTCCAGAGCACCCCCACCGAGATGGGACCCCGTGCCAACCTCCCCAGCCCTGAGGACAGCAGGGAGGTTGGGAGGGTGAGGTTCCCTCCTTGAGGACGTGAAGTGGAGGAAGGGGGGTATGTAGAGGAGAGACTGGAATAATCAGGGCCAAAGGGGGTTTGCCTCTCCAGTTACCTGGCAGTCACTTTGCTCCAGCTTCACGTCATGCTCAGAGGACCAAGCTAGCGTGCCGTGTTGTCCACGGATTAGGACAAGAAGAAAGCGAAGGTCAGGGCGGGGGAACATGTTCAACATTTGGGTTTTGATTTGAGCAATAAATGAGAAGTGAGGTTGGAATAGACTTTCTATAAGCAGGTTCCTTCTTCCTGGGCGCCAGCGTGACGGGCGAAGGGGGAGGTTGTCGTGACTGTTTCTTATCAATGGACCCCTCGGCCGACGCTCCGCTCCAAAACTATTTTAAAGGCTCTTTTCACTGCAGAATCTTAGGGAATCATAATGTCTTAGGGAACTTACATGTAATGTACATTGTTGTATTCTTCGTACGTGTTAATTTGGAGATGCGATTTTGATGCAGACGAAATAGAAAGATTTGAACACAGTCAAACTGAGACCACTACAAACCCAAAGAAAGTGCAATACATTCATACCTCATGTGATGTAAATTGACGTGGAATAATATCCCAAGTTACGTCTCAAAATACCTTCTCCTTTTTTTGTACGTCCTAAACTTCGGGTTGTGTGTATTGGCCATTTCAACACAAGGGAATTTTTCAAGAATTGTTAAAACAAACAAATACACAAGACAATAACCAATTAATTGTGATTTCATTAAGCCAAAAAAAAAAAAAAGTCTCCGGTGGTGGAAGTGTCTTTTGTTTTCTCCTTTGTAAAATTAGAGGAAACATTAGTTCCATGTATTATTTATTCAGTGTTATTTGCGTTGGGTTCGTCCTATGTATGTCTCCAACAAGCACTCAGCAGTGCTCCAATAGTCTAGATTGAAGAATGATTATTCATTTACTACCAGGCTATTTTGTATCGTTTTCATTTAGAACTGCATCAAATTATTGTATTGTAATATTTCTTGTGTGTAAAATACAGCACTATTTACTATTTATAATAAACTATATAAAAATACAGAAGTGTACGTTTGTTCTTTATAAAAGTATTTTGTTAGAAGGAGGAAAAGTTTTTTCCTGATATATATTTAATTTTCTTTCATTTTTTTGTTTTGCCTTGCAGTCAACCCTTTCTTTCTTCCTCAACTCTTTAAATCACATTAAATCAGACTGTAATCTAAATCCTGGTGGAAATAATGCACTAAACTGTATGCATCTAACAAACACTAAATCATGCATATATCACCTTTCCAAAACGCTCCTTTTGGACAAATTCCTGCTCCCAGGGGGCCTCTTCACACCCCTTGATGAGTAAAGCAGAGCCCCTGTAAATGATATAACCACAACACACTGGGACATTAGTCTCTGCCATGGGTCTGTGGGGTTAAGAGGCCTTTTGGCTCCCCATGCCCAGCATGGCAGAAGTTATTGATATCACAGTGGGTTTTATCATTCCTTCTCTTTTGCTTTATCTCTCCCTGAGGATGAAGGGATCAGGTGCCTCCAGCTGTCCATGTCACTCATGTTATATGTGCATGTGTGTGTTTAAATGGAGTGTGCAAGTGTGTGTGTTTGTGTTTTCATTTCCACATTGGTGCTTTCGTGTGTTTATGCTTGTTTTTTTTTTGTTGCGCGTCCAATATGGATAAGCATAAGATCAAGGCAAGATCACATTTCACTATTTTCTTAGTGCCCACATAAACTCTTTTTTTTTTTTTTACAAGTGCTCAACTTGTAAGACACAATGAGTGAAAGAACCAGAGAGCTTGCTTTGGAACAGAGTGTCAGTCAAGCAGCAACACACTGGAGACAACTTAACCTCTGACCCCAACACCCTTTGAAATGAGTAGACTACTTGACCGGAGCTGACAACAATCCAAGCGTCTCCTCAGCCTCCGAGCCCCCAAATTGAAAGTGAAGGGAGGGGCATGAAGCAGGAGGAGGAGGGGTGGAAAAACATTTTTTTTGAGAAGAGAGAGAGTTAAAAGAGAGCATTGTTTTAGTAAAAAGTTGAAGGGAAGATACTTTAGGAGAATTGAAAACCCGAACAGCATGGCTGACTCACAGGCCTTTGTGGTAATGTGTATTATCAAACATGCGTTGCAAAATGAGTACAAATCATGTGGTGCACATCAGTCCCCCAAAGTAGGCCATAACTGTAATGGAACTCACTGGGTGATAACATGGTGGCTGTACTGTATACAGCAGTGGGGGAGAGCGGTTTTATCTAAGAAATGTTGTGTTATCAAGACCCTTGCAGGGAGACTGGATGACGGGAGGGGAGGGAGCGGTTAGTCACTCTTGGCCTCTCATTCTTTCCATCTCTGCTTCCTCATAAGACGTTCATCCTCTTTATTTTCCTCAGTATTTTGTCATTTATTTTCTTTTGTGCATTTCATTTACTGGTAGATTAAGGTTCCTAGCAGCTTTCAGTATGAATGGAATGAACAGGACCATCCTGCTAGCACTACTTTCCCGATGCCAGCAGCTTATTCTGGAAGACGCTAATGGGAAACAAAATGGCACCATTGCGTCCACGTCAACGCTACAGCTTCCATCCTCCGACAACCCCATACCCGCCGCCTCCAGCCCCAGGAAGTCGTACGACAACGCTCACTTCTACATCCTTTTTGTCATGTTCTTCTACTTCTTCCTGGCCTTGACACTCTTCAAGAACTTCATTCGCAGCGACACGGCCAAGCAAGACCTCTACGAAGAGTTCATGAGCACGGGGCTGTCGACGCCGGCCCAAAGATTCAACGCAGACCCCGTGTCGGAGAAGTTCTACTTTGAAGAGGAGAACAGCCTCTGAGCCGCAGCTTGGAGAAAGGGAGGGGGGAGGGATGTTTTGACAGTCACCAAGCCAGGAAAACGTCAATACGGACTACTCAGGGTGGACCTGCTAGTGATTTTGCAAAAGCTGTACCAAGTTCTTCTTTTTCCTCCCCCTTTCCATCTGACAATCAAAAAGCTCAGGCAAGAAGGCGGGGCCCGAAGGAGAGCGTTGCCTCTGATGATCTGAGGGAGCGGTGAAACACGGAGAAGCCTGGGTCAATGGCAGGCCGGAATCTCCTCCTGTGAGGCCCAATCAGGATCAATAACACTGGGGCCTTCAACATCGCATACACCGTGGGGGGAACCATGGGGATACCTCCACCCACTGATGGTGTGGACAGCCTGGACATTTTGTTTATGTGTGCTGTGGTGTGTGTGTAGGTGTGTGTGCGCGCACATGTTAATTTTGCCATGACATTGTCTATTCTGTAAAAGTGTAGCCTAAGTGTAATTAGGTTAGGGTAATGCATTATTTTCGGATTTAACACTTGTGTGAAACCGTCCATGATAGAATACATAGCCTATACTGAAAACAATTAATTATTGATTGTTACAAATCTTAGTTTGCATGCATAATGTAACAGCTAAATTAATAGATCTCAAGCAGTATTGATCAGGCTCATATTTATTACACATTTAAACAGACAATGTGTAGCGTTTGTTTGTTTTGAAAATACTGTATGTGAAAGTTACAGGTAATTCTGAAATTAGCTGTAATCAGAGCCATATAGTTTCATGTAATACAGTCACTCGGTCAGAGCTCCGGACCGAGCGACATTCCATTTCCATTACATTGTAACTGATCTTTAGAAACTCCGTGCACAGCTACAGGGCTGTCTTGATTCAACCTCTCGCTGACCCCATATGATCTGAGTTTACAAACCTGTGGCGAAACACGAAGCCAAGGCTTTATCTGTCTGTCGAATTAACTTCGATTGCGCAGCGGGATTGTGGAGATTGGTTTAAAGAAAACACACGCTTCTGATTTGCACTACGCAGAATTATCTTGACCCAGGGAGGTTGGTTCAGGTTTAGGCTAACAGGTAGCCTAGGCTGCTTGCCTCTTTACCAACCATGAATAATAATCTGTTATAAACATTGGTTTTCACGTTCAGAGAAACCAGTCAGAAGATAAGGTAGATTTTTTGCATGAAATTTGAGCGGCTAGGCGCAATCGAAATAGTTGGGTAGAAAGGTGTGTCAAGACCAACACATGCTGTCTAATCTGATCTTTCCGGTGGAGAAAAAGGTTATAGGGTACGAATTCCCTCGGGCAAGCGAAATCTTCTTCCTCTCCAAGTGTTTCCCTTTCACTCCTCATAATTGAATTTGTGTTGCATCCTCGTCTTTTGAACTTCGAATGCTCAAGTGTAGCTGGGCTGCGTTTTATCAAACACGTTTGACCCATAATCGGTATATTGCCTTAATAAATTTCACATAGTAGCCCACATCACATAAATCAATTATTTTATTGGTAATATTATTTGGAATCAACAATCAATTCTTCGCCCGCTCTCTCACAGCAGGAGCCTTGGTTTCTGCGTCATGTGGATGAGATTCTTCTGATCCTTACGATGCAGGAATCACAGCCCACTTGTTGCAACGTGACTTGGACCTGTGATAGGAACTGTTAAAGCATAAAGATATCATTTTTTGCGCATTAAGTAGACTTTTTGTGTAACCTATGCAGTGCGTGACAGGCTGTAGGCCAGTAGGACTTACACTACGCAATGCATCCAGGATCTCCTCTTCAATCTTCTCTGTATTTGAGACGACAGAAATCTTTAAATGGACAAGTGCTGTTTGCACAAACAAACAAACGTGTTTTATTATAAGACAAATTAAATGTCGTAGCCGCATGCTGAACCACCGGGGTATGTGGACAAGCGTACCTTCATTAGAGCCAAGTGTGGGTTTGTAGGCCTAATTGTTTTTATCTTAGAAGTTGTGAGAACACTGCCATCTGTTGGTGAATATTTAGAAATAGTCTTTGTTGCAAGTGACAACTGTAACACATAACATGCTCTACTGTGTACTGTGTCCTTTGGTGTTTATGATAAAGTTTGGATTGTGGAAGAAGAGCTTGTTTCACTTCAATATGTACCGGTAGTTTCTATCACAGGATCATCAAAAATGTTATTGTGTCTAAAAGACTAGTGGCTATAGACATGGTTTCCATGCTTTCAATAGGTGTAGGGGATGTATCATATTCACATACTAGGCTAGAGGGTGAAGAAAGAAGAACATAGGTTGAGTTTGTGAGCTAGTCGCAGTGCTATTGAGTGATGATGTCTGAGGTCCCACTGTTGACTCAAGTCCCAAGAGGTTCTCACAACAGTGACCAGACAAATGTTATATACAGTATACAGTACTAAAGATAATAATGATAACGATAATAATAATAATGAAAACACAAAACTGTCACATAACTATAGAAAACACGTGAAACAGGCTTTATTATGCAGTCACAGTATATGAAAAACAATTACATACCTAAACTTGTGGATTCTGAGATTGTGCTGCTATCTGGTGGTGAGAATGGAGAAGGCCAACTGCTATTTGTAGTTTCGACCTGTGTCGGACTTGCAGTGGTTAAAGCTGCAGAGACGGAAACATGTTCCACAAAACAGACAGAAATCTATACACATCCTTAAATTTGATCAAATGTTTGATTACACAATGTATGCCAAAAATATATAATAATATTAAATACAGTTATACATTTATAAGACCTAAACAGAACTAAAACAAGTATATGTAGTATGCAACTACTTGTGAAATATGTTGATTGGGAGATTGTGTTGCCATCTGCTGGTGAGAATGTAGTACTGCCATTTCTCGTGTTGGGACCTGTTGGCTCTGCAGTGGTTAAGGCTGCAGGAGAAAGAAAAATCATTGCACAGTAGAGATAGAGAAATAACAACACAGCCTTTGATTTAATCAAAAAAATTTGTCAACACAATCTCAGCAAAATATATTAAAATGAACACAATGAACAATATAATTAACAATATACAACATTTTAAAAGCAGGATAGGTAAGTGGTTAGGATGGCTGACTCCCAGTCAAAAAGATTGTGGGTTTGATGCCCAACATGCCTGACTATAAGCATCCTTGACCAAGAAGCCAAACCCCTACCTGCTCCCTAATAACTGTACTCACTATAAATCCCTTTGGACATAATATGAAGCCAGAAGATGACAACATCTTATGTTGTACCCCATTGATATTTGGTGTTGACTTACGTTGAGTAGGCCTACAGGTGGACAGGTAATCACTGCAGCAGTCCTTGTAGTACAGACATATGTCATCGCAGTAACACCCTCTTCGGCAGGTACCGTTCAGACCAGAGCAACACAGTATAGGAGGACCTGAGCAGCCTAATAAAACACAGAACAGCGGTAACTGCGCAGAGCTGAACTAAGACATCCCAGCTTAGCAATGTTAAAGGCTACATATAGTCAAATAGTTGATTTCTGCAGGTTTTTCCGATAAGAGTCAAACACTAGTGTTTAAAATGTACAGTATCTTCTGTTACCTTGCGATGGTTATGAATCTATGGTAGTTCCTCACAAATCACAACTGTGTTTTCAGTGGGGATGTTTTTTTAAAAGACACACATAGCATATGTGTGTATCTGTGTTATGTTGCAAATGTGTAACGTAACACAGTTACAGAAGCAATAAGGTTGCCAGAAGTCATATTACTGTACACAAGTAGTACACAATAATTGAAATTAAATTTTTGTAAGGATTTTAGTGAATATATAACTTCTCAGAGCTGCGGGAAGACAGTGACAATTCACACCCACAGACACAGGCTGAGCCTTTCACTGGGAAGTCAAGGTGAATTGGAAATAATGATTACACATATCTATATCTATTGATACCTTTACTAAGAATAGATCACACATACTGACTTCTTAAATACCCAATGTCTGGCAATAGGGATGTCTGACAAACAGCTCTCAGGCAGATAACCAGTAACTCACGCTGGATCACAGGTGGTGTTGTTGACACATTGACTGCGATCTGTGGGGCCTGTGTAACATTTAGTGGCTGAATGGCTAAGGTGGAGGTAGTCAAGGAGGTGGGTGTAGGAGTTAGACTGACTTCTGAATTCACTGACTCGGTGTGAGTGGTCTGTGAAAACTGTGGAGCAGATGTAGCTGTTGAGGGTGGAGGAATTGAAGTGGATTGGATGGACTCTTGAACGGTATTTGCCAGGCTGGAGTCAGATATCGGACTTGTTGTCTGAGCTGGAACATGAAGTAAAATAGAGAGAAAATTGTAGGCTATTTGATTTCAAATCACTTAGTAGAGACAGCTCAAATGGAATTAACTGTCTGGAACCACAACAAGAAGTGTTCACATTTCCACTGGCACATAAACTCTAAACCAGTTTAAAAGGCAACATGTGTGTTAAAGTGGTTGCGTGTAATTGTGTATAATGGTGGCCAAATGATTTAATGTAAAACATTACATGTACACTAATAATAATGTATACCAAAATGCAAAACAGGAAATTATCAATGTCTCCCTTTTTATAATGTAATTACTTATAAAATATTATATAAGTGTGTGATCAGAGTTATTCCATTGTTAAATTGAATTACTCGTGAATAATGATGCTGTTTACCGGTTGTATTTGTTCATTAACTTACAAAACTTTAACATAACTTTAACACAACATATAGTCCTATATCTGGTCCCATGGAAGATTCAAAACGGAATTATTCACGCAATTCATCAATTTGTAAAGATTTGAATGAAAAATATGATACGTGCAATGTCAAATTAAACATCTATTCAGGGTTAATGTAACAATATTTCACTCACCATTATTGTGGGGTAGAAAAGGTGTCAAGAACAAGCCGTATATTATGAACCAAACCATGGCTCCGTCTGACAGAAGATGTGTGCACGTCTATTAGTTACAGGATGCAGTCACTAATATAATCCCTCCCTTAGTCGCACTCTCACACTTGTGCACACACGAAAAACACACCAACTCACACAAATGAGTTTCCTCTTTGTTTTTTTTAATAATCCCATTGTCTGCCAGACATAGAAAGACTATTTAAAGAAAGGTGTAAGCCTATCTCTGAGGGTGGAGACTCGCCTGAGTAGACTCATGGTGACACAAATATTATTGTCTGTTACTGTCTGTGAAACCTCTCACAGACAGGGTTAATCATTTACGACTGACAACTAGAGCCAGATAAATGTGAATAGTTCTTTATTGTTCCTGAAATTATATACCTATTACAAATATGCGTCATTGTTCATGTTGTGTCACAAACTATACCATAAACAGCTATTCAGACATTCTTACTTTCAAATAAATACTTTCATTTTTCCATTCCAATAAATAGTACACAGCATGGCAAAAAATATGGACAAACAGTTGTTTGGCTCCTCTCTCACAGTTACGGGAGCCTTGGTTTTTGCGTCATGTGGATGAGATTCCTCTGATACTTAGGATGCAGGGATCACAGCCCCCTTGTTTCATTCTGGCTTGGACCTGTGAAATGAACTGTTAAAGCAGAAAAATAAGTCATTCTCTGCACATTAAGTAGACTTTTTATGTATCTTATAGCCTATGCAGTGCATGACAGGCTTTAGGACTTACACTACGCAATGCATCCAGGATCTCCTCTTCAGTCTTCTCTGAATTAGAGATGACAGAAACCTTTAAATGGACAAGTGCTGTTTGCACAAACAAACAAGCAAACAAACCAGTTTTGTTTTACTAACAGTTACATTTCCTAGCCTATCACTGAACCATCAGGGTGTGTGCACTAGCATACCGTCATTAGAGCCAAGTGTGGTTTTGGTAGGCCTAGATGTTTTTCTCTCAGAAGTTGTGAGAACACTGCCATCTGTTGGTGAATATTCAGTAGAACTTTGCGTTGCATCTGATGAGGTGACAACAGAATAAAATTATACAGTGTCTTTTGGTGTTTACAAACAAAATCTTAAATGAAACGTCTATAATAATTAATCGCTTGTTTAATTTCTAAATGTACTTTCGATTACAGGATCATAAAAATTGTATTGTGTCTAAAACACTAGTGGATATAGACAGGATTTCCAGGCTTTATATTGGACTAGTGGATGTATGATGTTCAGATACAAGGCTGGAGGGTGAAGAAAGAAGAACATAGGTCTGTGTTTGTGAGCTAGACATATTACTATTGAGCGAAGATGTCTAAGTGTCTGCGGTCTTAAGTCCTGAGTCAAAGATTCTGGCACCAGTGCCTAAAAAAGTACTAAAAATTATACTTGGTTAAAGCTGCAGAAACAGAAAAAAATGTTGCACGATAGAGACAGAAAACTACATTTCCTTGCATATTTGACTACACAATGTAAGCCTAAACATAGTATATATTAATATTAAACAAAGACACAACTGAACAGTCACTATACAAAACTGAAAAATGTATATGTAGTAAGCAATTAAGAAATACAATTACAAATACCTGTAGACTTATTTGTGCTGACATCTGCTGGTATTAATGTAGCACTGCTATTTATGCTGCCACTAGGTGCTGAGAATGTAGTAGGCCCGCTGCTATTTGTCATGTTGGGCTCTGTCAGCTGTAAAGTGGTTAATGCTGCAGTGATGGAAAAAATGTTGGCCAACAGTTTCACAATAGAGACAGAAAACTACACATCCTTGCATTTAATCAATTATTTGTCTATACAATGTATGCCAAACATACTATATATAATTATATTATATAATGAACGCAGCCACAATTGTGTCTCTGTTGGCTGTGCAGTGGTTAAGGCTGAAGCAGAAAGAAAGCACAACAGAGAAAGAGACATAACGACACAGCCTTAAATTTAATAGAATTTTTGAATTATTGTATTTTTTTTCAAATACAATTACAGACACCTGTAGTTTTATGTGTGCTGCCACCAGCTGGTGAGAATGTAGTACTGCTATTTGTAATGTCGGGCTCTGTTGGCTGTGCCGTGGTTAAGGCTGCAAGAGAAAGAAATATCATTGTACAATAGAGATAATAACATAACAACAAAGCCATTGATTTTATCAAAAGTTTTGGAAACACAAGCTTAGGCAAATATAATTTTAACGCAAATATAATATAATAAATACACAAAAAACAACCTACTTGTTGATTCAATGACTGTGCTTCCATCTCCTGGTGGGGACGTAGCAGTGTTATTTGTTCTTGTGGGCTCTGTTAGCTGTGAAGATGTTAATTCTGTAGAGACAGAAAACATTGGCCAACAGTTGCAAAGTAGAGACTGAAAACACATCTTCAAAAAAGTGTATGTATTAAGCAATTAAGCAAAAAATCCAATTACACACACCCGTAGTTCTATATGTGCTGACATCTGCTGGTGAGAATGTAGTACTTCTATTTGTC
>JAOEHI010000009.1:2552938-2566176 GCA_025447815.1 Percopsis transmontana
TGTGTGTGTGTGTGTGTGTGTGTGTGTGTGTGTGTGTGTGTGTGTGTGTGTGTGTGTGTGTGTGTGTGTGTGAACATTACATTTTGTGTCCATGTGTGAATGCATTTCAAATACTGTATTCCAAAACATTGTGACCACTCACAGATGAAGCGAATAACGTTGAGTATCTTGTAACAACAGTTCATGTAAAGGTCTGGTTGAAGGCAAACCGTCGGTTCTAATAGTCACCGTGTTGGAGAATAGCAGGCATAAAGACCTAAGCCCTTTGACAAGGGCCAAACAGTCACGGCAAGTGACCGGGTCGGAGCATCTCCCAAAACACAAGGAAACGTGTTCAGCAGTGGTGAGTACCTACCCACAGTGGTCCAAGGAGGGACAACCACAAACCGGGGCTCAGGATGTTGGTCGCCCAAGGCTCATATATGCACAAAGGCAACAAACCGACAGAAGGGCTACTGTGGCGCAGGTGGCAGAACATTTTAATGGTGTTTACAGGAGAATTGTGTCACAACATACAGTGCATCGCACCCTGCTGGTATCGGGACTGCAGACTGCTCAGTGTGCCCATGCTAATCCATTATGACTACCCAGGCGGTCATAATGTTTTGGCCCATCGGTGTGCAAATTGCATTTTGCATTTGTACAAATGCAGGTGTATTTGCACACACACACACACACACACACACACACACACACACACACACACACACACACACACACACAAATACTCAAAAGACAGAATGGATTTAGATATGAATTCCTAGTGTAAATATTTGAATATTCTCAATGTTAAAATATACATTTTTCATCATCAGCAACAATTGTGTGGCAATTTCAATGTATGCCCTAATGACTGCTCTAATGGGAATTTAAGGTACATGTTACCAAAAGGTGGCGCTATAGGAAAAATACATGGGTTGAGCACAAATACTGGAAAAAGCAGGTGATTTTCGAGACTCTACCTTCAATTATAGGTTAAATATTGCATTTAATATCCATATATATGGTACAAATCGTGCATTTTCCATGATAAGTCAATGCTGGTCAATTTGACCCATGTCTTGCAAAACTTGAACGTTTATGGGTCATGCATCCTAGTATTTGCCTTCATAGAAAATGCCGTTACCTGTCCATAGATTGGGCCAGGGCCAAGTAAAGAGCTCTTTTGTCGTTTTCCCACCATTTAGGAGGCAATCATATGGCTGCTCTAATCTCGTCAGCCTGGACGAGTCAGAGAGACAGCTGCGTTTCATTCTTATCTCTTGTGTTCCCTCTCTTTTCTCTCTGTCTCTCTCTCTCCACCCCTGTCCTCCATCTTCCTCAGGTTGGGCGGCTGGCACATTTAGTGACAGCATTCCCTGGCTCTGTCTGTCTCTGGCGCTCTCTTTCACAATGCCGAAAGCTTGCTGACAGTTACCACACCTCTGCCTCCACAGTTTTATTCTTCACATTATGCTCTCTTTCTAACCTCCCCTCCCATCCCTCCTATCCTTTCTACCTTCCTGGGTTGCTGGCTATATATACTTTATATATATGTGTCCATCCCTGCAAAGCTCAGCTACATTGTTCCTAGATACAAGGCTTCAGGACTAATGAGACGCAATGTCAATTCCCTTTCTCACTGGACCAGTCCAATAACGTATTTCAGTTGATTTGAGTAGCTATAGCTAATGTGCCTTTTAGAATATCTCACCAGCAAGCTAAATCAAGCTGAGGCTTGACGGACAACCTGTACATTAATTTTACAACCCAAATGTTTAGAGGGAAAAGAAAAAAGATAAACAGCTGACACAAGCTCTAAAAATGTAATCACATACAGTACAAAGCATGTCATATGAGTATTAATACAACAATCTCAAGCTGTTTCATATATATAAATGCCAATTTTCGCTGATGGAGATAATGCAATAATAATTGAACATATTCCCCATTAAAGCTAGGGAGACATTTTGTGTCAAACAGCAGGGGTTGGTCCAACGGAGAGGGTAGGCGGATTATATGTAAGTGTAATTGCCTCTGTGGTGTCTACATGAGAGGTTGGCTACATGATCACCCACCCGCCCCTAGGTATCGTACACTCTGAGCTGCTAATGAATTCAGCTGATTGATTTTCAAGAGCAGCCCGTGTTTGTCACAACGACGGTCACGTGGCAGCGCGGTCCAGCCTATGAATGATGTGTCAGCTAATGTTTACAGTACATGACAGCCACAATGCCCCTGTATCTGCTGACGGATCAATCTATATCTCATTACTCTATCTAAACAATATCCTCCTGGCTGAGATTAATGGGACACCCTAATTAATCCAAATATACAGTGTGTATATACTGTGTGTGTATATGTATATGTGTGTATATATATATATATATATATATATATATATATACGGGGACATATAAAATCGTTTGACCTATAATGCATTAAGTCATAATGAAAACTATTTATGCTTTGTACTTTCCTTATAAGTTTTCATCCTCCACCCTTCATCGCTCTCTCTTTCTCTCCCTGTCTCTTTTTCTCTCGTTCCAGTGCAGTGCATAAAGCAGGCTTTCCTCGTGTGATTTACTTTCTATTAGGGGATTAAAAATCAATTATGCAGGAAGCCATGCGTAGGCGTGATTATAGCTGTGCATGACGCCGTCATTCATCACAGGACCACTCATCTCTGCAGCCGCCGGCTACATAACACACAGTCCAACGGACAACTTTTAACATGAACTCTGCCCTCATCTTTTACGCATTGTGAGAGGAGTAAGTACATTTTACATTATATGATAAATGATTCTGCTGCTGTAGTGGTTAGGAGAGCGGGAGAATAGGAAACAGTGAAGCGTTTGTATGTATTAAAAGGACAACTATAAAACAATAAGATCAAACAATAAATTATAATATTTTAGCATGTCAATGACATCTTTTAATTCAAGGCACCGATAAAAAAAGAGAAGACACTAAATGGTTGAACAAGCATCACATCAAACATGGCAATTAGTATAATACTGTATTAGTTATCCTGCTAGATCACCTAAATATTCCATACTTCATATACATTATCCATATTTGGGGAAAAACAATTATATAAAAAATTTTGGCAATGGCCTAACCATCTCAATTCTCCATACATCTCTCATGTGTGCATTTGGGAAAACTGGTGTCCTTGGTGAGGAAATCCTTTATACATTTACATTTACAATACTGTAAATGTACAGTAAATTTACAATACAGTAAATGTGCTTGGAATATTTTTAGACTTATCTAAAGCTTTGGATATGGTTAATAATGACAGTTTACAATGTACAATGTAGCTTATCGTACCACAGTCTTTATGAACTGCCGTAAAGATGGCACAATAATAATCATTCTGCAAGGACACAAACATGGCCGGTGGGAAGTGAAACTATGTGACCACAAATCTAAATGTCAATAGACGCTGACTCATTCATTAGACTTATTAAAGCTTTAATTTTCTTTAAATCATAAGTTTGTAATTATAAAACTAATAAAAGATACCTGGACCTTCCTGCATTTTCCTATTGTTTTTTTAACCTTGTATTTTGCTTTATGTTTGAATATCTTCCTTCAGACGTTATCACTGCAGTCTGAATAACTAAAACAACAAAAAAACTGTGTGGGACATTCCCTCATATCAAAAAATTCACATTGAATATATTTTCAGAATTACTGCCCACAACATTTATCAAAGCAAATGCACATAGTATAAACATATATTGACATTCTATAATCATAATAATCATATTATGACTGAGCCATAACCAGTATGTGGGGGAAAACGGGTTGATGTCTCTTCTGAGCCAGTCACACACCTCAGACACTGGTAAATGCATACAAATACACATTAATCAACACCACAATAAGTAAGTAAATTAATAAATATATAAAATAAATAAATTCAAACACACGCACACCGTGTTATTCATGCTTAACAGAGGCTAGGCTTCAGGAAAATGGTGCGTCTGTTTACTCTGAATAGTTGAAAGATAATTTACCTGGATTAGAGGAGCCATCTGTGCCTGCCGTCCGAGATTGTTTTGGAGGTGTCTCAATAAATACTGAGCAGGCAGTATAGCAGCCTCTGTGGTGGCAAACCCCTTAGGTTTGCTCTAAAGCAAGGCTTAATAACGTACTCCTTTTTATATCAATTAGCGTTGTGTGCACACTACGTGACAGACACCTCTTGACCCATGCCCAGTCTAGAGAGACATATTCTGCTGGTGGAGCAATTAGATTTCACTAGTCACAGACTTCACATACGCCAACCTTGACCGAAGTTTGTACGCCTGTTGATAGATGTTTATAGTGTGTAATAATGTTTTTTCTTTTTTTTTCCTGGCAGGGCTTTGACCAAGAATAACACCATGCATTAAGACAGACTCAAAGCAAACACCAGTGCTACACAAACAGGCCACATTGGCAAGCAGATCACACAATCAATATTACACAGTCCACGATGAACAGGAATACTCTTTCTTACGGTCTGTGGATGTTATAATCTCTACAGGAAGTCCCTCATGTAAACTTCTGTGTTTGGACTTATTTGAAGTAAACTTAGGTAGCCATTCTGGTGCTATAACCTCTGGGAAAGTAGAGGCCTTGTAAAGTGTAAAACCTGCCTAAGGTATTGATTTTTAAAAAGGCTGCATCTGGTGGTTTCTTGGAAAGTTGCTGAGGTTGAAACATTTTTACTTTTCTTTTTCTATCTCAAGCTTACATCCTCCAGCATGTTACACCCTCTCCACGGACACAGACTCACACACACACACACACACAAACAAAATGTAAAGACAGGAGTCACACCCACCAGGGGCTGTGCACCTCCTCCCCCTTCTACCTCACCAGTGTACTAACCACCTGCAGCTGTCCATACTTTCAGTGCACCCCAGCTACACACCGGACGTCCACTCATCAATCACTCTCATTCATTCTTTGTACATGTTGTGTTGTGTGGGTCAGTGTTCATTTAGTCAACGAATATGTGCCGAAAATATTTGTCGAACACACCCTTTCTAAAGAAAATGAGGGTTGAGGGTTATTATCAATGTAAAATGTAATGAGAGAAAATAAGATGACTGAATTGAAAGGACAATGAGTGGACTAAAACGATTAGAGTTTTCGTTGATTTGACAGTAACAAAATCAAAATGAAACAGCTAAAATGTGACTATAACGATTAGTCACAGCACTGTGACCTTGGAAAAAGACTAATACTAGACTAAATCCAAATATCAGTTTTAAAATAACACTGGGGGTATACAGTATATGTCTGGGTATATTTGGGGAATGGTGTTGGTTGTTGTTTGTCGTTGATATGTAACATTTGGTTTAGTGTTCAGTGTTAAATAGAATAAAGTGTTGTTTATTGTCAGTGTTCATTCTCATCCACCTGCACTAAGCCAACTTCATCCCGTTACACAAATGCACACACATGCTTGTGCACAAATACACGCTAATTTATCGAGAGTTTATTCAGGCATCTATATAATTGCTGAGTCATGATATGGGGGGGGGGGGGGGGGGCGGCTGAAATACCTGCCCGGGGACAAACCTCGGGCTGCAGGAGATAAAGATGTCACATAGTGGCCCTGTCTGACAACTGTTTTTGTGTTGCAGGCTCCTTGACTGCATACCGGCTTGAGTTAAGCATTCCCTGCCGCATACAATCCCCCTCTTCAGGGATGAAATAGCAATGGAGCAGAGGTGGCAGGAGAATACAATTGTATTTGCTTTTCTTGGTGTGATTAGAGTTGGTGGGTGGACCCAAGCAGCCATATCTGGATTATATCCCATCTGCTGAAAAAGAAAGTACTGTATACGAACAACATGAACTCTCTGGGTTCAATTGACTTTTTGGAACAATAGTAGCTTTGGATATCAGAGACACAGGCACTCATACGCGCACAATGGTCAGGTACAATATAGGTGGTGAAAATGTGAGGCAGGAAGTTCTGCGCTCATGCATCTATGCCACCAACACACCCATTTTCATGGTATATATTCTGCTAATGCTGGCTAAGCATGTGAGCGCACAGGTCTCCACACTTACACCGGAATACATGGAAACATACACACATATACAGGCCTACACATAAGCGCGTGCTCGCATACACACACACACATATCCATATTATATCATACTGCAAGGGCTACATGACTGACTACACAGCTTGGAGTTCACATGTTCCTGTGTAAAAGCCATTACTCATGCTGAGTGTAATCTATATTTTTGAAATATGAGGTCTAGAACAAATGGAATGTTTGGGTATACTTCACGGAAATGCAGTATCGTTGGTGTCATCATTAAATGTAGACAGTATGATAATGTTCTTGTGACCAGTGGTGTAGTTTTATAGTTTACCACTAGAGGGAGAGCTTTTTACTCCGTTCTCATGCTGGAAACAGTGCGTCATCATTTACAGCCTATGTGCAGTCTTTGTTGTTACAGTTTTTATGTGTTACAACATCATTCATGTCAATGAAAAACCCTTCCGGTTAGCTGAGCCCAAAAGAAGCCCATTTTAAGAGCACACAGTGAGGCGCTGAAATATTTAAATCATTCATGAGTCTGTTATGCAGTGTGTGAATGTTGGTGCACACTTGCATTTACAGTTGAAATAAAGTGTCATAGTCACACTGTAGTAGACTACTGATCCTTGTCTGTGGGTTTTGCCCCTGCAGCCCATAAGATCTTGCAAAAGAAACTGGTCATAACAAATAGATTTATCTTCATAGCAGGAATGAAACTATGTACATTCACTGGCACCGTCTCTTTCACTTCTTCTCTCTGTCTCACACACACACACACACATAACGGCTAATAGCAAGCAGGGAGATGTCACATTTCCCAGGGAGAGAGACGGCAGAAGGAATTTGTTATAATTCAGTTCTAATTTGAATGTTTTCAAACCTCTTTGGATTTCCAAAGTGCCAGCTGAGGAAGCATACATCTTGACCGGGGTCCTCGGCTGTGCCTGTGTCACATGATAGATGTTTTCCCTGGCCTCCTGGCACCTCCAGGTGGTCACACGGGCCTCCGACAAGCTCAGTTGATTCTGCACTCTCAGCTCTGCCAATATTAGCATATGAATATCCCCATAGCCATACATATTCTACATTCACGCATGGGGATTTCAAAAAGCCTTCTTTTTAAAGGAAATGTGAAAAGGCTGGAGGAAGACGCGGATGAGGACTTGGCAGGATGTTTTTACAGCTGTCATGGTGATGAATTAGGCTCTTATGATTAATCTCTATTTACCATTAGCATCTCCAGAGAGACAGACCCACCTCGCACTCACTGAGCCATCACTATCCAACTGTAGAAAAAGGCTGCATCTATTGAAACACCACCATAGGAGGTATGGAACGATTACAATATTGCCCACTTTGCCATTTGATGAAGCTAAAACAATCTTTTTTCCAGCCTCAGCGTTGCCCCCATTGAAAGCTCAAGTATGTAAAGGCTTAGATACCATCCTCAGTAATCCCAGTGTTGGTGTCAAATGAGACGACGGAGAGACACTGAATGGGTTTGCTTTAAAGGCTTCCTCATCCATTGAGTCTACTAGGACAAATACTCCTCCCATCTCCATTGTGTACCTACACGGCAGACTTTGAGAGCCGAGATGGCATTAAAGAGAGACTTCGGTTCCCACCCCTACCATTTAGTTCCCACACGACCTTGCGAGGATACAAAGGCGGAGAGCTATACAACTGCCCGCTGGGGAAACTGATTTACGAGGCTGAATTCAAAACACCGAAAAAAATCCAACAGCTGACCACCGCGGTGAAGAGAAATAAAAATCACAACGCATATTATTGCTCTTCTGAGGCTCTTGTCCTATCCATTTCAAGGCTCCAGTTGTCATTAGTGCCCATTACGAGAGCGTTCCCATATGCTTCTGTCCACATATGTTATGATTGGAACATAACATGTTATGACTGCACATTCCCAAACAGCACTATGGGTCAAGTGTGGGACAGGCCTTGTAGGAGAGCTTAAGAGAGAGGGCCGTGAGTAACAGTGGACTCAAAATGACTGTAACGCTCCTGACAGGCTAGTGACATCCTGTTTACTGTTAAGCCAGCGGCGCTAACCTGCTTTTTGTCAGGAGGCTGAGTTTTAAAAGCAGTCCCGACTAGTATTTCTGTCATAAGTAGTAATAAGGGCTGTTAAAAGCTTTGCTTGTTTTTTTTTACATGAACAAAAATACATTAAAATTGTACTTGAGAAATTGTTAATTGTTAAAGGGCTACCGTGTAAGATCAAGTATCATTGCGCAATATTGTAAGTATTGTGGCTATTTTATTAAAGCCTCACATTTTGGGTGGGATATTTCAGTGTTTACAATCTTAATTCCGGTAGTGTTTTGCCTGCAATCCCCATGAAATCCCTCGGTAAAGATAAACCTTTTCACCATCGTTGCATTGGCATACGCAGGATTAGATATGGATAGTGCATCATTCCCTCAAAGTTTGGTGACTAACAATCGATAACATAATATAGAGATTAACTTTACATTTTATTGACAGTCAAAACATCCCGCACACCGGGGTTATTGGACAAAACTTTGTCCAATGGTGAATTTTCTGAAGAGCTCCAACCAAACCATGATAACTTCACCAACCTGATTTAGTCATTTAGTACATGTTTTATAAGAAATTACCATATATTAGTAAAATGTGATGATCAGACAAGGGTATTTTAAAGATTCCATTTAGAAAAATGTATACAATAGTTCCTCTAGAAGAAGGAGGGATAAAAATGCCAAGACCTCCCTGTGATTAATGTAACCAGAATCAGTTCTATGTTAATAAAATCTAGCACACACTGGTGAAATGACCTTTGAATGTGTCCAATAAACTGTTTGTACATTTCCATTTCATGCTATATTCATGAAACTGAAAAAGACACAATGACAGACAGAATTTATTGGGATTGAAGGACTTTCTTCAAGGAAAAAGGTCCAAACCATGAATGGTGGGACAAGTTTCAAAGGAGAAAGAAAATGTTCACTAGAAAGCTATCCCCCATTTTTTTCATTCACTCTATATCCTCATATGAATGCCAATATTTTGTGACCTTGTTGTTTTGCTACATGATAATTTATACAAATGTAAGCATTTTTTCCCTCCAGGCCTCAAAGTTGGAGTTGAGCTGAGCTACAAAAAGGACGAAAAAAACAGCCAAACAAGGTGGAGAGTGCAAGAGGTGTGTTTGTGTGTACGTGTGTGTGTGTGTGTGTGTGTTTGTGAATGGGTGTTTGTGTAGTGGAAGGGGGTGTCATCAAATCTGAAATTAAAGATTTGCCGCGGTTCACTGCCTCTTTGCTTAAATTACAGGCATCCATGCATTTTGAAGAGGGAAAGACCAGTTTAATGAGAATGTACACACTGTGGCAAATGGCTTTGTAATGCTCCGGTAATAAAGCAGTGGAGATGGGACAGGGGAAAAATATGGTAATGTATTTTGGATGGTAAACATTGAGGGTAAACATTATAGAGGTAAATAGTTTGGATACGTGACCCTCTCATCAAAGCTAATGCACCGCTGTGTAAATTTGCCAAAGTCTTTGTGCGTAATTGATTCGAATAGAGGGTGATAAGCTGTGTTTTGCGATAAGACTGTGGTTTGAGGACAATTTTGTTTGAGATGAAATTGCAATTTAAATTCACACATTTCATGCAAAGGACAAAAATAACTGAATTATTGTGAAGAATGCGAGGTGCATCTAAATAGTCAGACTTCATTTTCACGAATGTAACTGAATGCAATTACTTTTCTCTCAGCAGAGTAATAAAATGTTTCTGAAATCCTAGCAGAATACGAATTAGCTCTGTTGCTTTCTAACATATACTATGTTAATGCTACAAAGGGCTATGTGTACAGAATATAGTTAATGACTACAGTAAGTGCTCTTGGAACCAGGCCCCCCCGACAGGCATATAGTGTGATTTTTGCCAGGACCATGTGTAACAGCCGGAAGATTCCTATAGTATAATGAACAGCCTGCCATTTCATTCATCGTTCATTGGCTTACAACACACGCCTTAAAACGACAGGATAGTAGAATGTGAAATATTAGTAAAAGAGGGGGATTTCCCCATGCTAGTGTTTGTGACGTGTTGTCCCTTAATTGAGATTGTGTTCACCGTAGACGTTCTGAGTTTTAATTCCTTCCCACCAGCTGCAGAAGGCCTGAGTGATAAAACGGCAGTTTAACACATCCACACACGCTTCGCATCCCCCCAGTCCCCGATCTTCCTCCCTTACTCACTCAGGATGCGGGCATTTGCATTTATAGTGGATCAACGGTGGGGGGGGTCCCACAAATTCTTAAAATTGTATTAGTTTATTATTATTTTTTTGATAATATGTGGTCTTCTGTGTCCTTCTGTACTAACCTCCCTCAACCTTCTCCTCTTACCCCCCTCTCTTCATCCCCGTCCTCAGCTAGTTGAGTTAAGAGTAGGTAAAAGGCTCATTTGAAGTGCTGTGATGGTGAGTGTTGCTACGCCCCGGCATCAGCAGAGAAAAGACAAAGGCACTCACTAAAAGCAGCACCCGAGGACCCGAAACAACAGAAAACTCGTAGCTCTTGTTAAACTGAAGTAAGCAATGTCCTCTGCCCCACCCCCGCAACCACCTCCAACCCTTTCCAAGCTACCCAGTCGTGTAATTACAATGATAAAGAAGCCATACGATAATCAGTGGTCTCTGAACTGACCCTCAAATTGTTTTCTGATGAAGTAACTGACATGAGTTATAGCCCTTTTATTTTTTCACCTAAAGACCAACAGTGTTAATTGCAGTATAAACAGCGTGGTTAATACAGTATCTATACATTTAGCGGTTAATCATTTATAATCCCTCTGCATCAACAGATCACTTGCAATCAAGTTCTTTTGGACCCCCCCCCCCACCCACACACACACATATGGAGGCACATCCTGGTATAGTTTGATACGCAGGCCCAGTAACATGATAAGCAGAACAATCAAGTAAGGATCATCTTGATGTTTCTATCTGGGAGATTCTCACACACACACACACACACAGACACACACACACACACACACACACACACACATTTAGCGTCTGCTAAATGACCTAATTGTAATTGTAACTACATAGGCCACACAAACCCAGACATTGTTTGTGCAATCTATATTGTTGTAATGGGATGAAGTGGGCTGAGTGCAGGTGCAGGTGGACGAGAACGAACACATCTGAGCACATACCGAGCAGCCAATGACATGGGCGCGGATGGTCCTGGTCGTGTCTGGCCACCGGCACCTCTTAACAGGTTACCAGCCACTCTCTCATGGACCGTGGGACGTAGGCACCCCCCCCCGGGTGCACAGCCAGCCGGAGGAGGCTCTATTCTCCCCGCCTGACGTATCTCGTGAACGGCTCATATGCACCCTCCAGCCGGTACCTCCACTCCTCCAATGCCAATGGTTCAATGGATATCGTGTGTCTATTTTGACTCCATGTCTTAGTTCCAGAGTGGAGGTTCTTGGGAGGGTGCTGAACTTATTACAATTTAAAAGACTGTGTTTACTGTCTGGCCAGCCAATGCTGTATAATTTCAATCAGCCACACTTCTCCAACATACAAAGCACAGCTCATTACTCCTTACCTCTGTGGACACACTGTTTTGTTCCCCTGATTGGAGGGCCTCAGCTCCAATTAGCATCTTAGCAAGCTGACATTTCAAAAGAGACTCTGTCCTCTCTGGAGTACATACTCGCATTTTACTGAGGGTGCACAAATAGGAATTGTCGCTTCGGATGTCTCTGCGTGTTAGCTTTGATGTTTTTCGGCACATTGTGCGCGTGTTGGAATGTGTGCTGAATTTGGTCCAGTCAAAATAAAAAAAATAAAATAGTCTTTATGTAGTTGTCTTTTGTTTTTTTTCACCACCACCATGGCTAGCACTTGAATTGCATGTATTGGATGTCCTTGTGTGTTTGTGTGTGTGTGTATGTATGTGTGTGTGGTGGTGGTGTTTTCTTATAGAATTGTGTGTTGCTAGCTTGTTGCTGGTTAGTGACTCGTGTTAATACAGTAGGGTAACTAATTTCTTTTTGTGTAACATTATATCCTGACTTGATAGGACTTTTTCACCCCTATTTCTAGCAATGACCTACCATTGATAGTTTATCAAATCTAATTAAAAACTCACAGCACTAAATCAATAGAAGACAAAAAAGTAAAATAAAATAAAAAAATATATATAATAAAATAAAATAAAAATAGTTTTCCTTTTGAACTCTGATTTTAGTCTTCAGGGATTGAAAGAGAGTGTAACATGTGAAATGTAGAAAAATAACAATATTAGGCCCCTGTTTTATATGCATGACTGCTTCTTTTTAGCCCTTGTCGCATACTCTCTGTTTGAGGCACGGTGGATTTCAAGCCAGACGCTATTTCTATCTCTCTCCTGCATAATGTAGGTCCAGCTGGCCACAGTGCTTTGGAGATGTCACGCAGGGTCACATGTGCGCCGCTGTTTCTCTCCCCAGCGCCGGGCCCTACAGGTTGTTTAGCATTTCAGTCAGGGCTCTCGTGTTGCCTCGCAGCCGAGCACAAGGGCGCTGGGGGATGTCATCTCCTCAAAGCTAATTGCTGTGCCCTTCTCTTAACGAAACAAGCTCAGGAAATAAATAACTAATGTGCCCCTTGGTACGCTCATTAGCTAACCGCAAAGTCCCTGTTCCAGAAGTTTCTCTGCTCTGACCATCTCACTCTATCTTGCTCTGGCTATCATTCATAACCCAACTCTAAAGCTAAAGAAAACACATACCTCTGCATGCACACAGGCATACTTAAAATGTCTTACGATAAGATCCTGTAAAATCGTTTTTAGTGGACTGGGTAGCACTCATGCCTAGCCTTGACCCATGCGTTTGTTTCTCCATGGGATCCATTCTTCTCTTCCTCTCCTCTCCTATTGTTCTGTAAACCATTTCCCAAACAGTCTCCTTTTCAGTAGGTAGGCATAATGAGGATGTTGCTCTGAAGATTCCCTGCATACAACCCTCCCCTTGCTCACTCTGAGCGAGGGGAGGGCTGACTGAGAAGACCACCCTTTGCTTGTGGAAAAGCAAAAGGGTGGTTTGTCTGTTTCACGTCCAGGGACACGCTCTGTGATGGAGCTTCCCTCCTCCCGGTGGAGAACACTTTTGGAGGATGCACGGGTTCCCACCGTCGGTCATATATATATA
>JAOEHI010000009.1:2566276-2581642 GCA_025447815.1 Percopsis transmontana
AAGGGGTTCCTCCCACAGAACACTACCCCCGGTCATTAATCATCTGTCCATTCCGGCCCTGTCAGAGTCTCCCGCTCCCTCTCTCCCTCTCTCTCTCCCTCCCCCCCCCCTCTCTCTCTTTCATACACCCGTTCTGCTGCTTTGGTCCCCTGCACCACACACCCGTCGTCTTGACGTACCAGTCTTCTCGACCAGCCAAGACAGCATCCCAATCCCAACCCAACCCACAAGCGCAGGTTGTAGCCTATCCTATACTATATATCAACGGGAACATCTAATGTCAAACACAACCCGTTAAAAAGGGAATCATGGGAAGTAAAGAAAGAGGGGGGGGGGGTCGGTTATAAAGAAAAATAAATGTCTAAAAGGCTAAATCCCTCAGTTGCTGACACAAAGCCCCTAAAACACCCTGACAGCAAAAAAAAGATTGATAGCCCAGGGGTATAATTTTGCATGGGAGAGTGTTTGTAGAGTGAAATCCATGTCTGACGGGATTCAATAGATGGCAGTGCAGCAGTGAAATAAGTGACAGATGAAGGCGCGTCCAGCGAGACAAAATAGCCGGGCCTGTGTGTGAATTGTCAACAGTAGACTTTGTACTGCACTGAACACAAGGACGAAAAGTAAAAGCAGCCTGGCTGCTAATGAAGATGAAAGGACGGTTTGTCACTGGGTAGACAATGAAAATACAGTAGCTATGCATATTTGGTTTCAATTTAAGGTGTGTGAGTGCGTGTGTACATGTAGGCTACGCCACGTACGGGCGAATTCGTAAGTGTGGGTGAACACTGACACACTGGCATACAGTTCGTCAGACAGCCCACTCCCTTGGGCAGACTGTTGCCATGGTAACCACACAGCCAGTATATTTTTTTTGGCAGGCACTTTCCCTTTTGAACAGCCGGCCAACGACAGACCGGCCGACTGGGAAAATCTGGCCTCCTGACATCGTGTGCGCGCGGCGGTGCGTGTCTGTGCAAGGGTGTGGGGTTTGCGAGCCGGCAAAAACTCATGCATGCGCATGATACACATCTAGAGAGCCTCCATAATCTCCCAGGTCCACGCCGCTCCATTTTAACTGGGCGGCGCTGGCAGTCATGTCACACCTGGCGCACTCCTAATGCAGCCTGTTGCCAACGCACTACGCACATCTCTATGCTAAGATAAGGCAGGTGCTCAGAGAGGTGGGAAGGAGCATGTGGAAAGAGAAGAGGAGCAATTGATATTCCAGGATGGTCCGGCGCACAGAGTAAACTGCCCCTCCTCCGCCCGCGCGCAACATATCGGCACTCAGTAGGCAGTGACATGTGCTTGCACTACGATCTACCCTGTAATCCGAACCTAACAGGGGAGTAGCAAGGCTTGTTGCTTACTGCCAGCTTCAGAGACAAAGAGGAAGGGGGAAGAAACAGAGAGAGACAGAGAGAAAGACAGAGAAAGAGAGAGAGGGTGCAATGTGGATAGTGTAGTACTTTATAACATGGCCTCAAATCTACATGCAGTTGGATAACAGTGGATAACCGCAACATGCTGTTGTTGTTTTTTGATGTAGTTAATTCATTCTGCTTCGTATATCCACCTGCATGAGCAGATGGCAAAGAACAACTTTACCCAGAATTCAGCTGTTACAACTGTAGCCGTGTTCTTGTGGAATCACAGATATGAAGAAATGTAAAGACGAAAGAACGAAGTGGGGCAATAAAATCAGCAGTTATAAGCCCTGTCAATTACCTTGTGATTCCATCAAGCAGTGAATCAAGAATGTGTTCTGAGATAAATAGCTTTCCCTCTTTTCCTTTGCCGGCTTGTGGAGACCATTAGCGTCCTCAGTCTCAGCACTTGTCTCTTTTAAAAAGGCTCTAGCTCATTAACTTCATGGCCAGATCAATTAATCTATAGCAGTTAGCCAAAGATGCCCACTCGTGCTCTTTTTCCCCCCCTACGGTTCTCCGTCTCAACAATGTCTATTACGTTTACTGCTCCCACACCTTATTTTTACTGCCTATACCTCTGTCATTGGTAGTGTTAGAGCTGATGGGACACATTACATTGTAAATTATTACTTATTTCACTGGAAGATGCCCATAGCTTCCCATTTCATTTGCGTTTTTTTACGATCTGAAATGGAAATGTTCTTCTGGCACACCTATGGGTTGGCCTAATCCTTTCCACAAGTCTTTTCTATTCACATAGTTTTGATGTTATTATCCTTCAAGAAAACTGAGATTTAAAGGGCTGGCTCTGAGCAATTGCTTTTCCTGTTTCAACTACACAAAACTGGTATTCATACAATTTACTAGCCAGAAAAATACAAAGGTAAAAGGCATAGCCTAACGTGTGAGTAACTACCATGGTAGAAGGAAAATTAATGTAAAATGTAAATGAGAATTTTGTTTTTGTATTTCAAACGACACTTTCTGGTTCTTGAAAAGCTGCAATTTTGTATGCAATGTGATTTTTAATTGTGTGCTTTGATTAAGGAAAAACAGACTGCATTACACATTCAATTACAATGTGAACAGAGTTGGTAGAGTAGGAGGAAAGTCTGGGACTATTTAAATGCTTCTAAAACACAATATTTTCACCTTTAGATGCCTTTTCATTCAGATGTCGTCACTTTCACATCTCAACTAATTCAATGCTAAGTTGATACAATGTTAAAGGCCCAGTCCATTACTTCTGCATGGCGTTCTGTAACCTAACTCTGCCAGATGATTTGTTACACACAACCATCTGGGAATGCTTCCGTGGAAGCTCTTTCGAAAAGGCAGGCACTTTCAAAAAAATACTTGACAGGTGATGGGATGAACACTCTGTCTATAGCACCTTTTATCACGGGCTGTTCAGACTATGTAGCTGACACTTCTGTATAGCAGCATCTACGTTGACCTCTTTAGGAGCCGCCATTGTTGTTTTTAGAATGAACCACGCCCATAACTGCCAGTAGTTCCTAGTAGGATGCTGAACGGCCCACACCAATAGCTGTGCTTGAAGCCTGGAAAGAATGATATCGCAGTGGAGTCTGAGAGATGATATTTTGCAGGATGGTAGAAGAGTCTGGCAACCAGAAGCTCTGCTATTAGGGGTGTCCCCAATTAAGAACTGACATAGTTCAATATGATTGGTATTTTCCTCATTGACCCATAATAATTATATGGGGGACCGGGCGACATTTTAGTATGTCTAATAGTCTACTCATGTCAGAATACCACAGTCATATGAACGACCCAATCAGATGATTGGCTATCTATACATAAAAGAGGAAATAACACGGTAATAACAAATCCAACACTGGATAACTCTCATTACGAGTAGTTACAATCACAAATTGAACAGCGAACATGTTACAATTCAGATCTTCCTCACAGAAACCAGAAGCCTTTATAAAAACCTTTATGGGATCCTGCAGAATGTAAATGATAAGTTGTTCCACTATTGTCATATGACAACAATGGTTCATTATGATAGGTTCAACCCATTTAACCCATGTCTCTGCCACGGTAATTTATTCATGCAGAGTGACTAAGGACATTGATCAAAAGCACATGAGTTATTTAAAAATTTTATTAACATTAATAGGCTGATATTTATACCAAAACAGGATATATCATAATTGATTGGGAGAAACCAAGCAATTATATGTAAAATCAGACATTTAGCACCCCCATATAGCTGGATTGGAATGATCCTTGTTTCATAATCACAATTTGCGACGATTTGACTCAGGCTCCTTAGATCGATTCGTCGAATAGTCAACTGTTCGGGGACACCCCCATCTGCTACAGCATATATATTTATTTTTTACTCCATATACAGTGATGCACTGTAGGCTAATCGTTTTGGTCAGAAATATTTAGGCAAATGGGGGGGCTATGAGTATATGAGAGGGGTAGAGATGAGTGTGAGATGCTCAGTGTGGGAGGGGCATGTGCTCTGGCTAAATTAAAAAATAATTTTTTGTAATGTTGGTTTCAACTCGAGGATTGTCCCTTTATATTATTAATATAGTATTGGAAAATAGGATAATATGAAATTATATAATATAGCTCCACTTTTTGTGTTAATAATGCTTTGAAAATGACTTAAAGGCCAATGTCTTAATGATAGATAGGGTTTAACAATAGATAATACCAGTGTAGTATGTACAGCCCCTGGGCTTGGGGTTGAGGCCTGGCTAATGAGTCTGGAGGCCCATATAGGAGGATGAGTAATTATTCACATCAAAACGCAGCAGAGGAATAGTTTGATAAAATATCCGAAAAAACGAAAGGTTCCCCCAGTGTTTTCCGTTCCCTAATTTGATTGCTAATTGAGCGTGCACACAACACAACGGTCACACCGCAACCACCGCAAAGACAAGCCCCACACAGGAGACTTTTTCAAATCGGTGAACCGCCTTCTCTTCGCTTCTCCAGAAGTGTAACTGCTGAAGACAACCTACCCTCAAACTGCATGTCTCTGACCCATAATCCACCATTAGTGTCTGTGCCCTGTCACGCCAACGTTGACATTTGCGCACATGGCAAAGAGGCTGTCAAACACGGTTACAGGGGCCCGAGGTTAGTGAGTGGATTGGGGGGGTCTGGTTATTGGAAGTCGTTGCCGCGTTTGGGTTGACAGCCTACCCCGGAGCTGGAGCTGTAGAATGCCCTACGGATGACATCGGAGCGGGGTTTGGCTGTGGACAGATGATAGGGGGGCGGAGGAGTCCATGGGTTGAGGGGGAGTCGAGAATATCAGTGTGATAGTGAGGTCACCGTTGGATGACCTGCACGCTTGAACAGTGACGACATCATCTGTTAAGGCTTGCCACTGAAAGCTAATAAGCTTATTCACCCCAACTCTGCAGTTAACCCAGGGCCGCCAAAAAGACGCCCAAAGCGATGTAAGCACAGTACAGTAAATACAATATAACTAGATATTCGACGAAGAAGCAAAAGAAGAAGAAATGCTATAGTAATAAATTGTGTTATTTAATAGTAGCACCTAACAACTCCTTGCAGGGTTCAAGGGGGGAGGGGTTCTCGACCCCCTCGCTCAGAGCCACTGCTTTACCTCCCAGTGACAGATTACGCATTCAGCAGCATCGCGTCTCCCCCGCTACAGTAACATATGCACACTTTATCACATCTGCTGCTATTATAGCTCATGTTACTTTGGAAGCGGTGATTAAATGTTTTGAAAAGTGTGTGTGTGTGTGTGTGTATGTATTGGGTATTGGGGGGGGGGGGGCGCATTATTGAGACCGAAAAAAAGTGAGAGAGCACTCAAGAGTGCATCCCTCCGCTCAGATTGGCGGAAGCACAGCCCTCAGCGGCGCCTGTGCATTTTTGCACAGCAGTCATTTCTCATCGCATACCAAGTGACGACCGCGCTGTTATTTCCAAGGCTGTCAGCGGGCAACAGGGATCCTTACAGGTAGGATAATAAATGTTGTCTGGGATAACCATGCATCTGTCCCCTTCAGACTTAACAGGCCCACTCCTGGCTAGAGCATGGGCTTACTTTGTACGCACAGCTCTATATGGATGGAAAACTGCAGAGGAAGGGCTGCTGGGGGAATTGGAGGCATTCTTTGCTTTGTTACCAGCGAGCGAAGTTCTGATGATATTTGTTTCTATTTGTCTCGGGTGAGATACTCCAGCATATATTGTCTTTGTTTACATCCCTTCCAGCCATGGCCGGAAATAATAACAACAGAAAGAACATAATGACAGAGCCAGGAGATGTTGAAGGCTTACAGTATATATACACTGTGGACGGACGGAGGCAGTTATCAAATGTTTGGCTGCATTGCACAAACAGGGCTTAGGCCGACCCTGTTTCCCCGGCACGCAGCGCTCCGGAAGCCGTGCAAACCCACCGAGCTGCCAAGGCCCACGGCACGTCCATATTCAGATACACATCCGCAGGCATCCACCCCTCCAACGCCCCGACACACAAACACACACACACACACAGATACACACTATGTGTGTGTGTGTTAGTAAACTGCAGCTCTGACCCCACCTGTCCACATTTGGACGGCACTGACCTTTATGAGCCTTAGTCAATACGGCCTGAGCTATGGAACGGAGCATATGTGCTCTTTGTTTATGTGTGCTTGTGTGGGAGATGCTTGTGTGTTTGTGTGTTCACAGTTCAATATGCCCCATAACCTGTGTGTGTGCGTGCGAGCGTGCGAGTGTGTGTGTGTGTGTGTGTGTGTAAGTAAGACATGCCCTATTCAAGCCGTGTGACATTGAGGACTTTGTGAAAGATGTGCACATCTGGTCCGGGAGAGGATTAGAGAGAGGAGCACCGTACAGCCAACTGGGAAAGCAGATGACCTGCCTTAATGGCACAAGGCTACAGACATCAGTGTCCAGTGTGCACTGAATGGAGAGAGCAACATCATTCATTTTCATGCCTTCAGTATTGACTGCAGGAAGGAAAGAGAAGGATTCATTAAGAAAAAATAATCCCAGCAGGGGGGCTAAAAAACTTGCTAGCCAGATTTGACGCTTGTTTACGAGCTGTGAGTTGCGATTGGCGAGTTACGAGTTATGAGTTACGAGCTTGTGTCATGAAAAAGTAAGGAGGCATAGTATACAGTATAGTTTATGTTCTACTATACTATGTAATTGGTAAGGGCTGTTGTTTTGTTGTGACGGTGGGTAAACTGTTCCACTGTTAGTAGTACACACATGCACTAAGAAAGATATCTGATATACCATAATGCCACAGCAGCCCACACAAACACACTTGACATTTACATACACTCTCTCCCCATGCTACATATTGCTCTCTGGCGCCCCCATGTACTCATAAAGGTGATGACATAATTGTGCCACGCTGAAGTGCAGAGGTCATATTTTCCCCCACCATTACCACAACAGTATAGGTGGAGAGGGAGAGAGCTATTCAGGCAGTCCTGTCACAATAGCACCAGTGATGAGATAACCAGGGTAACCACTCAGAATGGAGGCTAGAATTACCTGATGTTCCCATGACCATACATGACAATATAGGTATTACCAAGATTTTGTTCTGCCACTTACACACATTACTTTATAGACATTAGTCTTTATAAAGCGCATGGTTGAAAGTCACTTGACATTTTTATTTCCTGGCACTATATATAATTTAATGTGATAAAACATTGACTAACCACACACAAACAAACACAATTACAACAAACGAAGGAGCGAAGACAAATTATTCATTATTTTGCCAAAATGCAATGGAAAAAGAGGCTTGCCATATCTGGGCCAGGTTTTACATAATTCCACGACCTTTTCAGAAATTCCGAACCACACCTGGATGAAGCATTCCTGTCATCTATCCATCTTTCAGAGTCAGATGAGAAGGGTTCTAACTGAATTCCAAGAGTTTAATTTCAAATGGAGCATATTGTGCTCCATTGACTTCTGGGTTTTTTCTGGGACATTTCCCAAAGAGTGGCCAAAAAAGATCTGCTAGCCGTTGGCTGTTGTTATGCGCTGGTTTAGAGATAAGCTGACTTGGAGCTGAACACTGCACACAAACACAATGGCAGATCCCATCTAAACACATCTACAGGCTATACATATTAGAGCGGACATTGTTATGGGTTTTAAATGGATCTAACAAAAAGATGCTTGAACATTAGGACAGAAAAAAAAACAAGCACACACACATACACACACACACACAGCCGGGTGAGCATACAAAAAACGCACACACAAACTGGTTCAAACAGCACAATTGCACATGCCTTAAAATACCACACAAGGAATCCTCCTTGGGCCTCAACGGACGGGTTTCCCTCCATACGGTGAATCAGCCTGTAGCCACACGGCTATGAAAACACTCTGTGCTGTTTTCCTTAATGGTTCTTTTACAGCTAATGTGATGACCCGGCCTCTTTTTTACGGCCATGTGAATTCACACTCCACGCACAGCCCTTTTAACGACTTCTGGGAAATACTGCATATTTCTCTCATGGACAACAGGGGGCTACATCAAACACAAAGAGCTAAAGCCACAAACAGACAGATACATTATGCATTGCGAGGACTACCAAATGTACAGGACAGATCTATGTGTGTGTGCATAAACACAATTATAACACGCTCATTGGAAGGTACATGCAGGGCTATACATCAATGAATAGATTACTACAGTGGATATGGGGATATGCACTACTCAATAAAAACGCACCTTCCTTAGGCAGGACATATTGAATTAGGAGTGATTTTATTTTTGTATTTTCTTTCAGCTTTGCTCGGTCGTAGAAGTGCTGCGTTAAATGTCATTTCCACTTTATTGCAGATAGCGCTAAAATAAATCATACTATCCCGATACATACACACACACATAAACAGGGAGATTTATAAGATGTTGGCATACCCAAACAGTAAAACACCTGTACGGTCCAGTGCATCTGCTCTTTGTATTTCAATCACTGAATCGATGGGTCTAAATTGATTGTAGCTGTGCAGGGGCCAGAGATGTTCCCCCTGGCTAGCTGCCCTGGCCTGGTATTGATTAGATCTGAGAGAGCCAATTGCTTTCACACTGGATTAAGGTGTTCCGGAGCAGTGAGCAGGGAGGGAGAGGAAGAAAGTGAGAGAGAGGGTGAGATAGATAGAGATGAACGGGAAGAGAGGGAGAGAGAGGCAGGAAGAAGCAATAGGGGGAAGTTATACCGCATGCCAACAGCAGCCCTGACCAGACAGTACTAATCTGTCAACAGCCTTATGTGTGCGAAACACACTCAGAGACACACACTCACATACGCTTATTAAACGGCACTATGAAGAGTTCTGTGGAAGCCCCACTGCGTGTTTGGAAGAGCCAAGAGAATAGTTGAGGTGCGGAGAGGTATAGTTCAGGTAGAACTTCTGCTGTTTTGCAGGATGTATAGCGAGCGATGAGGTGATATCATTTTTTTTTGGTTCTGTGCCGTAAATAGATTTGTCAGATTTCGCAGAGAATCTGGTTGGCATGCATTTAGAAGCATTATAAAACATTTGCGTCAGTGGTCTCAGTTTCCCATGTCGAATACGTACTGTAGACGCATGCAGTCTAAACAACCCTAAACAGACTAATTGGAATTGCTTGGAAAGTTCAGCCCTCCATTCTGAGACATGAGTTCATGTATACGTTTGCATACATACCCTTTATATTAAAACACACACACACGCACAAAGAGATAAAGCTCTACCTTGCACTGCAGTAGATGAGGAGGTGCTAGCAGAGACCAAGGGGGGGCGTAATCTCATTTGACCCTGGGGCTAAGTCACCCTAGGCAACAGCACCTTACTTCAAAGCCTTGCTTTCAGTTTGTTACACGTTTCAGCACCGAGGCTTGATGTGCCGTAATCTAGTGGAATCAAACCACCTTTCACAATCAGCCCGCATCACAGGCTCTGCTCTGACCCGGGCCGGTTGATAAAGAAGCCCAAAGAGCCCGATAAGCCCTTCCTTATAGAGGCGGATCCTCTCCTCCTCTCGGTTTTGTGTCTTTCCAATCTCCTCCTCCTTCTCTTGCTCCTGCTCCTCCTGCTCCTCCTCCTCCTCCTCTCCCTTCTCTCCGCAAAATTCCCCATTCCATTTGGGGGAAGTTAAAACCCGGTCCTTGCCCCCCCCCCCCCAAACCCCCACCGTGCCCTCTAAAGCATCCCTCTTCCTCTGCCAACAATTAGCCACACCTCCTATTGGGGGTCACTTTTCTAGGGAACAGCAAACAAAACACTAAGGGGAGGGGGGCAGAGAGGAGAGGGGCACGAGGGGGAAGGAGACGATCCCCGCCACCCCCCACCTTTTGATCCAGCTAAGATCGCCCTCACAGGACGATTTCCACGTTGGAGGCTCCTCCCATCCAGATCAAGTCCTTAAGACAATGAGGGGAGTGGTGGGGTGTGTGTGTGTGTGTGTGTGGGGGGGGTCATCAGACGGCAAGGAGCGAGGGGTCATGAGGGGCGGGGACCAGGTCCCCCTCTCGGGGTGCTCTCAGAGGGCGTTTTGGACGCAGAGGCGAGCCCCATTCAGCGGGCATTAGGGTATTAAAGCCTCACACACTGACTGACACTGTTATTTTCTACACACATGGTTAGTGCCTCTATTGTCACGCCTCCCCCCACAGCCGCCCTCCTGGCAAAACAGGAGAAGGGAGAGTATGAACTAAGGTGGAAAAAGGCGCCCCGGAGAGGGGAAAAACAGACATAAATTCATGTAAGGGAGGGAATATGGGATCTGCTAGCCCATTTATGCCAGACTGCATGAGAAGCACACACAGACACACACACAAATAAGCACACATTATTGTACCCATATATAACGCTATTGAGGCCCATTTGTGGCAGTGTGACATTACACATGGCCAATACAATAGAGTCGGCTGTAGCTAAGACATTCAACACACCTGCATGGTCAAAACACATAATGACAGGCCAGCCATTGTGTCGAATAAGAGAAAGGTCATCTTATTTTTTAACAGGGGAGCGAAAGAGAATGATAGAAGCCTCAACAGAGAGGAGAGCAGGAGAGAGAGATAGATAGACAGACAGACAGAGAGAGAGAGGGAGATTGTGAAATTGATTTGAGTGTGTGAGGGTTGTTTGCCTGTGTGCCGCTATCTCTCTGTTTTTGCTTCAGTCCCCAATGGGTCTTATTATGCCTCACACTGGCACAAAGGCAGCACGCCTCTGTAGCACAGCCGTTCGACTCTCCTGTAGAACATTCTACACTGGCAAATCCATTTGTTTGTCACCTTCAGCCCCTATTCAGACTTGGGCTAATCAGATATCTTTCCTTCTGTGCAACATACAAATGAACAGTGTAGCACAGCAATAGAGCAGTGCTGACGCTGGAATAGCATCCTTCAGCTATTTCAAAACCTTTTTTTCATTACGTATATCATGCATGTATATCAGTCTGTATCTTTACAGTGTTGCTGTTAATGTGGGATGTCACTAATCAGTGGTTCTCAAACATTGGCTTCTTTTTAATTATTGTCCAATCCCTTTACCAGAGAGTAACATGTTTTCGATACAACTATACAAGAAAAGAAGATTAGGAAAAAGTGTATTAAATAATTACATTTAAATCAAATATTACAAGTTGTATAAATACTGCAGAATTACACAGTTGTAATAACATCAAATGGAGAGTATGACAGTACTTTTGTCCCATTTATAGGCCTTTTTAACTGGATTTTTTTTTAAATATCAGTATTGTTGTTTTAGTGAACTAATGATTGAGATTTTTTCTCACATACCCCAACTTCCAAGTATGCCCAGGGGTATTCGCACCCACATTTGAGAAACACTGACTTCGACTATCAAATCAGCAATTTCAATAAATGCCTGTTTTGCTCCTATTAATCACTGTAATAATGACATACCCATTTATGGAAGCCTTTCCATTTGCGGTAATGGGGGTTTTTATAATCAGGTGTCTAAGGGTGACTTTCAACTTTTACATCAAACAGCAGTGGTTCGACCGCAACAGAGGATAGGCAGAACTAAACAGAGAATAGTGCCCCCATTGGTCCATGCGCTGTCCACTTTCTGTTTGGTTCTGTCATTTGGACGTCAATTGGTTTGCCATAGGTAAACTGAAAACTATTTAGTTCTGCCTATCCTCTCTGGCAGGCTAATAGCTGCTGAATGTCACACCTAGACACCCAAATATAAAAACTACCGAACCAATCAAACATTATTAAGCTGCAAAACAAAAGACGTAATTTTGACAGAACATAGACGGCCAGCCAGTCAGATTTCCTGCCCCTAGAGGACACTCATCCAGCAGGCGGTAGTGAGGAGATGTTGTGTCTTCATGGAATGCCCCCTGGTCAAGAAAATACAAAGACTCTCTGTGAATTTTCCCAGTGTATTGCCTCTCTCTCCTCTTATCAGTGTCCATCAATATTCACTCTGTCCTAATAAAACAGTCAGCACTGTTTGGTTTGCCAGCTGAGGGCCACAATTCAACTCTAGGAAATTGTCTCACCCCTTCCTGCAGGTTATCAGCAGGCTGATAGATGTGGATTAGTCAAGGTTATGTTGTGGAACTTGTAGACGGACGTACTAATTAGAATTGAATTGCAATTATGGTAGGGCCAATACAGCTCTGTGCATTTTACATTCTGTGGAAACGGGTCGACAGTGCAACCACGAGAAAACGTAGTGCCAGATGAGCTTGGAACAAAGCCCAGATTTACTGTTATTGGGCCAGATTTATGTTACCGTCTTTGTTGATCCATTGAGGGGAGGGAGGGTGTGTACAGTGTCTTGTGTTATTGTCTTGTACTGTATGGAGTCTTCTGGTGTATTGAGACCACAGGCCTGCAGTAGCTCTATAATATCTCACCTGGTCTCAAACTTTGTCACTTATGACCCCCAAAAGAAGTGGTTCATAGTCCCCATAAACACCATTGGAAGAAAGGGTGTTAAATAAAATAGAAGCAGTTGAAAAGAATACATTTATGATCAAATAAATACTGAAATCCTCTTGTGGCCAACTAAAATACTTATGTGACCTCTGGGGGTCCCAACCCCATACTTTAAAGAGACAAGGCAATTTCTAGAATAAACCTGGGAAAACCTAACCTAGCTTATTCCTGCCTGTGTGGAGTGATTGATTGACCCTGGGTTTCTGCAATGCACAAATCCTATAAGCCAAAAGTACATTCCTATGTACTCTCAATAGATACAATCAATCCACTGGCTTCCAAAAGAATTGTGTTTGAAATCAATGTAAAGATTAAAATATCTGGGTTTGTGTCAAGGTCGATAAAGGATTTTTACACACACACACACACACACACACACACGTACGCACACACACACACACACACGCACGCACACACACACACACTTCTGCTGCTATCGTAGCAGGTTAAACTGTGTGTTTTATTTGATTTCGCAAGCTCATTATGAATGCCTTTACCCCATGCATTAGGTGTGAACTATGTCAAAGTTCAATTTTATGCTTCTACAGCCCCTATAATTAAACACATATAAAGAATTGTGTATGTCTAATTCATGATATGCTACTGTGCGTAACACAAAACTAACTCACAGCCCCAACTCTAATTGGTTAAACTGTCTCTAACATAACCCTAAAACCTCTTTGTAAAGTGGGACAATATGCAATTATCCAACTAGTAATTAGACAACTGCCCTAATCTTCGTAACCCCAAGTTGTTCAGAGTCTGTAATTGCGTGTTTTCGTTGACAGTTAGCGCAGCCTGTAGTTTTCCGGGTCAAGTCATACGGCTGGGAAGAATCCAGAGGGAACGTCTCTTTTCTGACTGATTGACTGACTGACAGACAAACAGTCAAGTCGAGAGAAAGCTTATGAAGCAGAGTCTGGTGGGCACATCTCTGTGACACAGTATTGATCTTTCCTTCACTGTGAGACCACTCCTGCCACAGCTGCCGTCAGACAGCACCAAAGAGAAACAACACCGAATGAATATTGAATCTTGAGAGAGTGACAAAGAGTGACAAAGAGCGTGTGGGTGTGTGTGTGTGTGTGTGTTTGGGTGGGGGTAGAGGAGGGCAAGAACGGTGGAGGGCCCAGAGTACGAGCGAGTAAGAGAAAGACACTGGTTAATCCTCTCTTTGAGCGCTCTGTGACTTCTTCTTTGTTTGCTGTTTGTTTACGGAGTTCCCACACCGGCTTGTTTGGAGCTAGGGGGCCACTTCTCCCTCCCAGAGCCGAATTAGCACAGAGAGACTTCTAGAGAAGTCTATGTGGTGGTCTACAAGCCAGCGTACGGGCACCTGATTATTTCCACGTCTATGCGTGTTTGTGTATGTGTACACTTGTGAAAAAAAAAGCAGGGTCTTGCCGCTTTCTTTATCTGTTGGAGTAGCACGACTTTAATGAGCTCTTCTGAGTGTACATGCATGGTTTAAAGGCTAATCTAGCCCTGAGACCTCTGACAGACCCCCTCTCCTTTCCACTGCATGAGAAACACCACCACCCATAGTATTTCGACAGTGTGTACCATAGTGAGTGGGTGCATAGCTTTGTGTGCACACTCACCAAATTGAACGCTGCCTACAAGCCAGGTACGGTTTCTGTTGGTGGAAAAGGTTCAAATAAAAACATTGATACGGTAATAACAGTTATGTAAACTGTGTCACGGTGTTACACTGGATGCTGCGAGTCTTAAAATAGCCTTTCGTGGTAGCTCGTGAACTACGATGTGTGTTTCTCCAGCCCCTTTAAGTCATTCCTACACAACACTATACAAATGGGATATAATCTGTGACTGTACTATACAGTAGATGCTGCTGTGCAAGAATTAAATGAATACAACATAAATCCAATAAAAAAATGATATTTGTTAGTATGCAAGTACTCTATGTTTGCATACTAACATTTTGATGTTCTACTCATCGTTTCAAGGCTTCTAACTTGATGATGAGCTCAGCTAAATAGATTGAATCCAAATCTTAGAGTGCAGGGGTTTTTGAATGATGGGGGTTAGGGTGTGAGAAAGTAAAATGGAGCTCCTCATTGGCTGCTTGTTGCCTCAGGCCTTTGTGTTTAGCAAACATGGGTGACACCCAGGGAAATTGAGAGGCGCCCCAACCATCTGTTGTGTTCAAGGGGTACTTTTTGTGCTACTCCATGTCATTTATTGATCATTTAAACCAATTGATAATGACTGAGTAATGAAGCTTCTATTAAGCCATTTACAGGGCATCAGAGAGGGAGGTGGTGAGACACGAGCTGAGCACTCCAAAATGTCGACCGAGGGTGCCGTAAGAAAAAGTAGGAAAAAAGATAATCCCAGCGCAGCCTGAAAGCAACTAGAGGTTAGAGAGTGAGAACAAAAAAATCAGTCACTGAAAGGAAAGTCAGAGGGAATGAAAAATAATTGAAAGTGGAGTATGTCTCTGCCCGTGGAGGATGAGAACAGCTCTGTGTGCGGTGGGTATGTCCATTATGTGTGAAGCAAAGCTCCGGATTCCCCGAGCATCATTAGAGCGGGACTCTAGCAGAGGGTGGCGTCCATCTGTGTTTGGGGTCATTATGAACACTCTGTTTGGGCCTTACTTTCTATGGGTCTCTTTTTCCCTGGTTGGGCTAGGGTTTTGGGGGGAGGGGACCATTGCTCTTTGCCATCCCCTCTATTCAGCCCAATGAGAGCCATGGAAACAAGAAGGCTTCTTTCACTCATCTCTGCTCTGTTCTGCCACCTTTTCTGCCTTTTCTCCTGCTACATTTTTGTCTGTGTCACAGTGATCCGCCCTAGTAATACCGGGGAGAAGAGTCGCAGGCTTACTAATTGGGCTTCAAGGTGACTTAGTCTCTGTGTGTGTGTGTGTGTGTGTGTGTGTGTGTGTGTGTGTGTGTGTGTGTGTGTGTGTGTGTGTGTGTGTG
>JAOEHI010000009.1:2581742-2591742 GCA_025447815.1 Percopsis transmontana
CCCCCCCCCCCCCCCCCCCCCCCCCCCCCCCCCCCCCCCCCCCCCCCCCCCCCCCCCCCCCCCCCCCCCCCGCGCGGTTTTACTCACATTTCCCAAAACCCATGTAGAGGGTAAATTGCTGGGCTGAAACAAATTTGCTTTCAACTTAATTGGCTTTCACCTATTTGAAGCAATTGGGACAATTGAATCTTCCTCTCTTCAACTCTCACCTCACTCTCTGCATGTCCCAGTAGTTTCACGCCAGACTAACTTCACTTACAGCATAAAAGCCTCGTAAAAAAACAATTAGTTCCCTATTTTTCTGGTTGGCTCGCCTTATTCAGATGGCAATTATAGCACTGGCCACACCCCCATCTGTTCTCCATATCTGTATGCACCTCTTTCATTAGATAAGGAGGGACACTTCCTCGGATTTCGGATTTTGCTACGTCAGTGGCGATAAATTACACAGAGCAGGTTCACAAGCACTTCAGTCTGTGAGACACTGATAAATGCAGAGAGCTTCTTGGACTGTGTACTCCAGCTCATAAATCTATTTGAAAACAATAGCCTGCGGATTTCAAATTGGAGCCACAAGGATACGCGCAATGACGACCCCATGAGTATTAGCTAGCCTAACTTACAAAAATAGCTATTGGTTGGACTGCATGGGATGCACAAGCAAATGTAGTGGCGGTTATCCAAAACAAAAAGCTCTAAACCAAGTCAAAAACAGGGAGCCAACCAAACTACAGTGTCCATTCCCAGAAAACCCTGGTCCTTCTCATTAGCCGTCCCTCGCAGATCAATACCTAATGGTGGGCAATTTGGGGAGAGGGAGCGACAAAGAACGGAAAGAAAGGAAGGAGGAAAAAAAAAAAAGAGTATGAGAGAAATGGTAGAAGGAGGGAGACTGCATTAAACATTGATGGGGCCCTGTGTTCCAGATCGATAAGCCAGCCCTCTTCGCACAATTACACGTCAGCAAGGAGTCGCACGATACATCACACAGATGCACGCGATTATATAGCGCTAGCTCTCAGGCCAAAGGCCAGCTGTAGAAGGAGCATTTTCGAAAGAAAAAAAAAAAAAGGTAAAATAAATACCAGGAATTAAATGCCCAATCTATTTGGCCTCTTTGCACCTTTATTTGCGTGTTTAATTCTGAGGTGCAGAGGTCAATGTGGATGCATGCCTGTGTAATTTCCCATCTTTGCGTCCACATCTATAAGTGCTTGTATGCACGCCGGTCGATAAGACGTGTGCCGACGCCTGGCTCCTCTGTCAATACTGACGACAATGCTCCCCTGATACCCTCCCTCCTCAACCCATGACGCATCGCGGCCATTCACTCAACCCTCAAACGCGCCCCCACCCTCCCCATTTTAAAGGATGTCTTGTGCACTTTGAAATTCAATGAGACCATTGTGTGACAGATGCTTCTCTTCGTGACCGAACAACACACAGAAATACGATCCCACTCTTTCAGCGTCCATGTTTAAGAGGGGTTTATCTTTTCGCAGAAATGTGAACACGAGAGGGCAAAGAGGCCGAAACAGCTTGAAGGAATGACAGAGAGAGAGAGACAGAGAGAGAGAGAGAGAGAGAGAGAGATGTGGGGGGGGCAGGCATGAAATCAACAGGATTGAAATGAGCACTTAACAATGATGATGCCCCCATAGTAGCCTGCTGAGCCTGGCATCTTAACGCCAGGCTGAAAACAAACCGACAAACGGCAACAACGCTAAAAACAGCTGCATCTCCCAAACTAATCAGCCATCCACTCAGGGGATTTGTGAATAAAAGGGGAAGATTTTGTGAGTGAAATATTTTCAAAACAAATGGAGTGGAAGTTCCTCTAGAGAAATGACAGCAACTTCTCAACCTCCCCTCGCGAGCCACTATTCACACACAGCACCCTGGGAAATCAGAAAAAAAGGCCAGATGCAATTGGTCGGAATTAAAAACTGAATCCTCACAGACGCTGCCTGGCTGCTTATTGGATTGAAGACAACACGGCTTCCCAAGATCAGCTCAGGTCAAGTCTGGTGGCGAAAAAGCTTTAAGCTGATTTGAGACCAGTGATGGGATTTGGGTTATGCGTTTTGGTAGTACAGTAACACTGGCCGACTGAACCACATGGTATACAGTCTGTGAGTCACAGACAGAGATAATCACTAGCATGTTAAAGCTATTTACATGTTAAAGCCATTTACACTGAAAGGCTTTCACATTAAATAGAAAACAGAACCTTCAAAAGGAGTCCATCAAGAGGAAATATATGACTTCTTTGTCTCCCAGAAGACAGGCATGACAATGTGGTAGATTTGAAAATGGAACAGAAAATAATCTGCCATCTTGCGAGACATTAGTGCTTGAGTGATGGCCTACACACATTTCGTGTCACAGAGCCAAAGACAGAACTAAATGAACAGGCGCCCAAATGTCTCAGTAGACAAGCACACACACACACACACACACACACACACACACACAGTTATCACAGCATTCCCAGATCCTAGTCAGAGATTCATAGAGAAGTGAAAATAACATTTTCAGCACGAACGAGACGGAAGGACAAGAGGGACGGGGGTAGAGATAGCAGGCATGAGGTAGGGGTGGGAGATTAGCAGCAGATGTCAGGGGGAATGTTTGACAAAATCACACAATTAATATGCATGCAATATCTTTAGCAGTTGATGAGGTCATTGGGAGAAGGTGACTTTCTCTCAGCCCTACTCTACATGTCCGACCCTTGGGATTTTAAAGGTATACTAATACTGACATTCACGGACACGCAAGTGAGAGAGAATCCGAAATAGCAGAGTCCGAGGAAAGTAGATGAACCACCTCAAATGTTGTTGTCCAACACAAACTAGCCAGAAGCCATAACAAAGAACGTGGGAATTAGATAAAAGTCAACTGCACAAACATATCTTCAAAATATGAGCTAGATTAAGGAGGACATTTTTAACTTTTTATTCAAAGTGACTTACAGGCAATAAAACTGTAAGTATTAAAAGAGACACTCCTCTGTCATGTCATATAGCGCCAAACCTAACCATGGCCAATGATGTTGGAATAACCAATGGGCCACACTAGGGATCGAACCCAGGACCTTTCAAATGGAAGTGGAACCCCCAGCTGCTAAACTACCTGCCTAAACTACCTGCCTGGGGACCCAACAGACGTGTTGTTTAAGGGAAAGATGAGAACACAGCGGCACACCCACAGAAGTGATATTTGTCATACAAGCAAGTACACACCCAGTGGCAAGACGCATCTTAATCACAGATTTAGCGTTTAGCGGTCAGCCTCTTACTCAAAACTACACAACAGGTGTAGAGCAGATAGAGCATATTCTCTCTCTCTCTCTCTCTCTCTCTCTCTCTCTCTCTCTCTCTCTCTCTCTCTCTCTCTCTGTATCTCTCTCTCTCTCTGTATCTCTCTCTCTCTCTCTCTCTCAATATCTCTCTCTCTCTGTATCTCTCTCTCTGTATCTCTCTCTCTCTCTGTATCTGTATCTCTCTCTCTCTCTCTCTCTCTCTGTGTATCTCTCTCTCTCTGTATCTCTCTCTCTGTGTATCTCTCTCTCTCCCTCTCACTCTCCCTCTCCCCCCCTCTCTCTCTGTGTGTAATACGATGCCCCCTGCCCACTCGTCACTTGGGGCCCAGATGGGCCGGTTGCAGATGGACGGTGCCTAATCTGTGCACTCTTTGAGTGCTAGCCTGTAGCTACGTTTGCTGTGTTTAGATGGTTTGAACACACACACACACACACACACACACACACACACACACACACACACACACACACATAAAAGCGCAGAAGCTGGAACAATGACACCATTGCCAACATGCCAGACAACAGCTCCACTCTGTTTTGTGCTGCAAATACACACACAACATTGTTTTTGGTAGCGTTGGGTCGAATCACACCATTTCATAATGACACAGATACTTTGTGAAAGAGCGGAACTGTATTACTGTAAAATATTTAGCATTTAAAAGCTGGTGCTACTTGCTCCATGAGGAATGACACTGAGATGGCAATAATGGCGGATTCTGCACGGGATCACCAATAACACTGTCCTTCTACCCCTATTGAGATCTCCCCCCCTTTTATCTTTAAGGAGATTGGTTAACAATTAGAGCCAAAGTGACAGACAGTTGAAATTATGGCTATTGTAATGTATTTGTAAAAGCCCTGATTGATTCATTGATAGTCAAATACTCGTTGGACGAGGGCAGTTGCTATTAAATGATCTCTGGTGGCTTTGTCAAATATAGAAATGAAATGTGGATCGCGGGTGAAAAATAAAACAGCAAGGCTTGGAGATTTAGGGCTTATAGGTCATTGTCTTAACACGTCCCTGTCTTCACTTCTAAGCGGAATTGCATCCTTGAGCACTGTCAAACTATGTGTGAAGGACAGTGCAGCACATTACACTGTATCTCTGTAAGGCCAACATACGTGGGAAAGCACAGCTCATCTACAAATAGAGGGCTGTAATGCTGAGACAATAATAATGAATAATAATATTATTATAGGTAATTCAACTCCTTCACTCATATAACATTTATATTGTAGGGAGATGAGCATTTGGACGTTTATCATACAGTACAGTATCATACAAACGCAGTAGGCTACAGTATGCGTTCTACAGACCAGATTTCAAGTCAGGCTTTCAAACATGTGATTGAAAGCAGTAGGCTACAGTGGGTTTGAATCTGCTAGCCCAGTACACATATGTATTCCTAAGCAACTATTCTATTCAAATTAAGTATTATAGACGTTGTCACCAATTAACCTAGCTAAGAATACTATCCAGTGTCCAATACATAACTTTGTGTGGAAACAAAGATACAGCCTGAAACTGAAACAAAAACAAGTTTTACTTTTTCGACAATTTTGTGAAGGATCGTTAAAAAAATTCTGTCACTTGTTCTTTTTCATCTCTCTTCTGGGCTAAATATTTGATGTATCCTTCAAACTTGCTAGAACTGTTCGTTTAGATATTGCTGTTTCTTTGTGCACTGGACTGGAGAGACGTGGAATGTTTTCAGGCAACAATGAGCCTGTGAGAGCAATAACACTAAACCTGATCTGAATATGCTGGAATGTTTTATGAAGGCAGCGCTATAAAAGATATTATATCCCTTGGTTACTGTCGTTCGCCAAAGGCAATTGACACAATGGTGGCCAAAGGGGAAAAAAACTGCATCATCATTGCTGAAATTGCAGTAGTGAGATGATCATGTTGAAATGCTAGTTATGAGGGGGGACCTAAAGTCTAAATCTATTGCGCAATAAAAAATCCAATGCATATGATAGCCTTTGGAAGTGTTTTTTTTTATTTTTGAATATTACAACCACCAAATATTCTTGGAAAACTCTCAAAAATTGGGCACATTGGAGTTGTAGATATAATAAAGGTGCGAGAACCCAAGTTCTGCCACATCTGCACCTTTACTTTGATAAAGTTGCTTAGAAAGTGATTGCAGAATTTAATACCGATGTTTGAAGAAGTAATATCCTAAAGGGATGATATACTGTACAATGTACGTAATGCAGGGCTTGTGTACAGCGCACTGTAATACACTGTAAAAAAAAAAAGCACAATTATTATCCCAAGGGACTTATTGTTCCACATTGATTTTACGTTACGAAATGAAACTCTGCTCCTCACCTTCCGTGGCGTGCGGCAAACGCTCGCTCCCCAAGGGCAAGAAAGCTGTTAATCAAAGTGGGACTGTGGCGGAGCAGTGCAACGGCTCTCGGCGCTGTCAACAAGCCTGTCCTGGCTTTGACTTATAGCTGACATTCCCCTGATGAGTTTTCCATTGACCTGTCGTCCCCGTGGCAACCTCCGTCTCTTATTTTCTGTCCCCCTCTCTCTCACCCTCGCTTTCTCTCTCTCACCCCCCATCACCACCAGCACAATGTGAACGGCCCTACCATCTGCGCACGTCTCAATACAAACCTCTCACAACGTGTCCATCGCCACGGAAATCTCCAGGTGATCAATGCGGACATTAACACGCCATATGACAGTCCCATTGCACCGTCAGTCACCGGGATGGGAGCGTTCATTTTTGTATCCCTGCGATTACCATGTCCGCGCAGGCGCTAGGTTCATTCCTGCCGCTCAAGGGTACCACTGCTTCCGGATGACTGATGGGCTTGACGAGATCAGTCAGGAGTGAACATGAGGACAAGCTGGGGACATTAAGCTTAAGCTCCGTTCAAAAGACAATTAAACAGAGTTTGTGGCATCGAGGCAATGGCCTCACGGTGCAGCTAACATTGGCACAGAGTGAGACTGGAAGCTGTACTTTAGCAAAGTCCTATAGGAAAGTCGGGCCACTTAGCAGCCATCTTGGCTTACTTCGGGCAGTTTATACTTCTACTACGCATGTGCAAGGTCAGTGCAACTACACGATTGGCTTAATAGGTTTCCCGATCGGCTGTTATCAAGCAGACGATTGGCTCTTTGGGGGAACGAGCGGTAAATGTGCATCCTACCACCATCTTTGGCGTTACGGACTTCTCCCATAGAGTTCTATTCAGGATATTTGAAGTGGTCTGTTTCTTCTATATAAGGTCTCTGTGTGGCTTTAGCCATGCCATGTAACTTTAAAAGGCTGAGAAGGAGCTTCATGGCCCATGGCCGCTGTGACTGTAACCCAGTAATACTTTACCGTTGTCCTTTGTCCCTGAATGTGTTAACCTCAACTAGATACCCTAATTTTTCTGTGCTCAAATACTCCACTAAAATGTTTGGCAATCAAATAATCCAGCATGAAAGTGGATTATTAATTGTTATTAATAAGGATTTTTAAGATTTTTGGATGGATCCACTCTACTCATTATGCTTAGGAACTGGAGCTGCTTGCGTGCCTCGCATGTAATTGTTAACGGTGTGAAATTGCTATGATAATTATGCTTTCAATTACGCTCTTGGCCCACATTCTTTGTCAATAATCTTTCATATTACTCAACAATTAACTCATAAAAGAATTTTCATCGTCCAGTCTACAGTATCCTTCAAAAGATTTACAAATCAGCGTTGGCAATTGAATTATGCTTTCTACTAACCTATCTTATGAATAAATTATTCTTTTACAGGCAGTTAGTGTATAAATTAGTCTCTCTGGTGAAAAAGGGTAGATGTGTTTGGATGTGCCAACCCATCCTTCCAATATTATCTTGCCCAATGGAATGTTGTTGGCTCTGTAGCGGTACTACAGCAAAGGCCCCTTGGCTAGCCATCTGGTGGTGCATGCTAGCCCCAGAAGATTGTTGACTACACTTGGGGAAAAGGGATTGGGTCCAGAAACTGGGATTATCAGAGACAATATGATAGCATTCTCTACATGCTTTACAATCACAGTAGGCCTATCTGTCATGCTACACACAGCATGTGTGATTAATTATGTCAGCTGCGACTCCCTTTTCACAAAATGTGCTTTTACTTGATTTTAGCAATTTTTTGTAGCCAGCTATGTGATGTAATGTGATTGGTCTTTTATCCGGCTTGAGTCTGGCTTTTCCATGAACATTATTTGATTATGAATCACTCGACAGATTCCGAACATTGAGCCCCTATCCTTTCAGTGAGCAGAGCTAATATACACTATGTGTATATACACGTGTTTTAAAACCATAGCAACATGTGTTCTCTCTAACTTTATATCTTAGATACAAGGTATAAAGTTGTATTTATAAATATTATGTATTGAATACCAAGTGGACACTACATTGAATACTTGGGGCAAAACAACATTTTATAATAGAGCTTATGTTAGGTGAGACAATGGCCGTGTCCGGGAGCGCGTCCGGGGATAGCGACCCTTCTTCCCGTGTGGTCTCGCTGGTGAGGTGCGATTGTCCTCTGGCCTGCAGCTGTCCACAGCACCCCAGTTCCACACCTGCCACTCATTCCACACCAGCGCACCTGGGGTGGATGAGGGTGTTTATACTGTATATATATATATATATATATATATATATATATATATTTATATATGTCTGGTGTATTTCTATATACCGATATATATCCTTATTATGTATATAGACATATATATATATACTGTATATATATATATATATGTCTGGTGTTGTTCTTCACACGGTGTTGGTCATTGTTTCATTGTCAGGGTGAGATGCCGGCTGAGAGCCCGTTTGTCAATAGTGTTCTTCGTTAAACACCGAGCAAAGTCGTTTTCTGGTCTGTGCCTGCACTCACCCCTTCAACCCCTTACAGACCTGAAAATATTATTTTCTACTAGGAGTGGGTAGAATCTGTGTATATTCCAGATATATATCCTTATAAGTATAAAGACATATCTACACTGTATAATAACATACAGTACATACTATATATGATATATATTATATGATCCTTTACAGATTTTAGACTTCTTCAGAAAGGCAGTGAGAGGTTTCTCGACACTAGATCCCACGTGAGGATCTAAAGTGCGCGGCTCTGTGCGTTGCCCAGCTTTCTGCACCGGGTAATCAAGGAACGGCTGTCAGGGTGTCACTTTGAGCAAGTCGATAAAACAAACGTGTAGCAGCAGCTCTGCTCACCAAAACTGTTGTGCTTTGTTCCACAAATGTTATTGTATTTTTCCCTTTGTCTGGCGTACTTGATCCCTCACCGGCGGAGCTAAATGCTAATGATCGGAGGGGGTCAATGAGAGGCCATACGGGAACTCCTTCACTGGTTTAAACCATCCTCTATGAATGCTAAACTTCACCGAGGAACACAGAGAAAGAAGCATTTCTGTTCGACAAGGGGCCTCCACCAGCAGGTGTTTCAGCTTAAAATCCTCAGACAGGAACAATGGCAATGATGTTTAGCACAGACATTGAGGAACTCACTCCCAGAATGCAATTTCCTCTTTTCTTTTAAAGCTGGAAGCAATTTGAGCCAAGTGGGTCTGCCAGCTCTTTCTTTCTCTCTCTCTCTCTCTCTCTCTCTCTCTCTCTCTCTCTCTCTCTCTCTCTCTCTCTCTCACTATCCACACTCAAGTTTTAGCAACCCCCACACCACACACACACACACACACTCTCTCTCTCTCTGCGTCTCTCACTCGACATTGTGGGGTCCCTCTTCATGCTTCTGAAAGCAGGCGCTCCTTTGTCCCAGCTAGTCAGCGCTCCCCGAGGGCCACAGCAGTGCTGCAGGCCGGCCAGAGGAGGATCCCGCTTCAAGGCGAAGGAACAAAGAGCTTCCCGATCGGTTCAGGCACCCGGGGGCTCCTATTGTCAGTTCTGGCATGATTCTTTTGTACCTTTTGGTGTTTTTATTTTCATGTGAGGCTGCCATATCCGGTTACCCGTGTGCTTGAAGAACTCAGGGCGTGTTGTTATCAGCAGGTCAAAGCGTTTGGGGATGGAAGCCACATGCAGCAAGCTGCTGACACTTTGAAACACCTTGAGCTTTATACAGAGCATTAGCGAGACTTAACAGGAACAACACAGACATAGCATGAGAGAGGCGGGCTCCGTCGCCCTAACTGTGCGTCAGCTGTGGCCCTGAACTGGTGCGATTCCATGGTGTCAGGTGTTGGTAGTACATTCAACAGTAGCTTAACGTTACATTCAGGATTTAAACAGCTGTCGTGTGGAAGGTTGAAGTCGGGCAAAAATGAAACCTTTAGTCATAAAATGCTAATAAAATGTTTTTATAGACATTTCCTGTCTGAAGGGCTGTGAATCAGTGACCCCCCCAACACACACACACACAGCAGTTACCTAAGAAACAGTTTACAAGTGTGTGTGTGTGTGTATGTGTGTGCATACACCATTTGCGTGCAGGTATATTTGTGTCTATGCATGCAAGATTTCCCACGCACGCACAGATTTCAATGTCGGACAGTAATTCAATAACTCTAATACGCTATTGGATCTTACTTGCTCGCGTCTGCACAGCTGGGGACCGGGTTTAGTGGCACACGATAACCAAACTCATTTTAGCCATTAGTCAGGCTTAGCTTGTCTTCTGGGGCACGG
>JAOEHI010000009.1:2599074-2632934 GCA_025447815.1 Percopsis transmontana
CCCCCCCCCCCCCCCCCCCCCCCCCCCCCCCCCCCCCCCCCCCCCCCCCCCCCCCCCCCCCCCCCCCCCGGGGGGATAGTGGCTTACTGTAAAAGCTTTGAGAACCACTGCAGTGTGATGAAGATGAAAGTCTGCAGTACTGTATGTGCTATATTCTCTATAATCTGCCCACAAGGCTTGCAGGACAACGACAGTGCACTTAGTGTTATGCGCACCCATTAATCTTCCATGTTTCTGACGTTCCTCCCTCATGTAATTCACTAGGACCTTTGACGTATTATGTAGGGATAAGAATGGCCGTGTGTGCAATCAATATAATGCTTTCCACCCACGTGCTCATTTGCATTAGCTGCTGTGCATATGTATGATGAAGCTCTGACAATGTATGGCTCAGCACACAAATGTATAGGTTGTACCCTATATGGTTATCCATTAAAAATGCATAGATATGTTATTATGCATGCATGTGGAACTGTGAGATACTGTAAGTGCACTCAATAACACTGAAAAAATCATAAATAACATTCATAATTTAATAACAACTAAATGATGTGTGGAAAATGGTGAAAATGGAGAAGAAAAAAGTACATGGAAAATGTACTGCAGGTAGATGAAAATGGCCGTCGTAGTAGTAGTAGAAGTAGCACTTTTAGCTGCAGAGCTGAAGTTAGGTTGGTTTTAGTTCCTCTGTCCCAAGGCTATTGGGACTGGAAAGTACAGCGTTGCACTGCCAGCACATTTGCATACTGCAGAGCTTCTTTAATCAAGGTGTGTGTGTGTGTGTGTGTGTGTGTGTGTGTGTGTGTGTGTGTGTGTGTGTGTGTGTGTGTGTGTGTGTGTTTGTGTGCGCGTGTGTGTGTGCATTTATTCTATGTGAACTGTAGGTGTATGCCTTGTGTCTCCTGTTTGCAAATAAGATGATGGCACAGATTGCACATCCAACTGAAAAGGGACGAAGTGGGTGGGTAGGGGTCTTCTGAGGTGTCTATCTCTCTTGTGCTGCTGCACCATCTTAAAAGTTTTAATTCAGTCTCCTTGATAATCAGATCTCTTTAAATATAAAATTATTACTTCTCCCAAGTACCATCTTCTTCTCTCTTCCCCATCTAAAAATGCATTAGAAGCTCCCTAACAGTAGATTTGGATTAGGTGAAACAGAGAAAAAGATAGGAGCTGCTTAGATCAAAAGAAGAACGACTGAGTCTTAATTGAATCCCATTATGAGGCCCATTATTTTTAATGAGCAGTTCTTTAACATCCTATTTCTAAGCTGGCACTGCCTTGTTCTCTTCCCCTAGGAAGACAACAGGAGAGAGACACTCAAAGTCCCAGTGGCACAGGCTAGGTCTAATTCAAAACAACAGACTGAAAGAGAGGGACAGTATATTGAAGATGGGAAAACAAAGATTGAAACAGATAATTACATATTCCACGCATTAGTCACTAAAAGACAAGTGCACTTTGTGTATTTAAAATTCTACAATGTGTTGTTATTTTACTCAAACTCGAAGCCAGCTACATAGACTAAAAATAAATATATAGATATGCAATATGAAATAGATGTAAATTGATGAAAAATTGTTAATACAAATCATTGTTTTTGAAGTAATACTAAAAGTAACAAGACGGTATTTAAGAGCCTCTGTCTCTTCTACTGCACTCAGTCACAGTCATTAAAAATGGATGTCCATATTCTTGAGTATAGTTAATTGATTATGACATACAGCTATCAATAAACCGAATAGCTTTTGAAATATTAAACAATAAGAACAGGTAATAAATTGGAGCATGTCTCTCCACTCAATTTTGTTTCTGAAATTATTCATATCTACAGTAAATACTATAATGGCCTGGGCCTTAGCCTTACCCTACCCCATGAACGGTCTTATCGTCTTTGAACCAACAATAATGCTTTATTAAAGGTTACATCCTGAATCAAATGTACTTTCACTATTGGCACTAGAGGAAAGTATCGCTTATTATTATAAGTCGGTAGTGTGTACAGTTCTTACATAGCAGAATATTAACAAAACTTAACTTATCTGGTGTATTATAGACAATAGTAAAATGCTACTGAAGTGATTTTATCCATAAAGGAAGACGGGGAGAGTAAGGGCATCAAGTAGAGAAAAAAGCATAGATAATGCATGCTTGGCAATGGCATTTTTTCTATTGTTCATCCAAACAATGATAGTAGGATGTACTGTATTTTGAACAACACTTCGTGGTTGTGTCAATCTGTTTAAAGTAAATCCATCCCTTTGTCTGGGTCAGGATCTGCTTATTAGTCCTGGGGACAGGATAGTCTAGTGGTCTAGGCGTTGGACTCCGAGCCGGAAGGCCGTGGGTTTAGCCCCAGAGTTGGCCTACTTGTAAGCAACCTTAAGCAAGATGCCTAACCCCTAAATGCAGCATGTGATTGTAAGTCGCTTTAGATAAAAGAGTCTGCTAAATGACCTAATTGTAAAAACAGTAGGCCTGTAGTGTGCACTGCAGTGATATGTACAGTAGTAGCCTACGTGGGCACACTAACTCTATAAGGCAGAAATTGCAGAGCTCTAGTTTTGATTTAAATCATAAAAAACAGTTTTGTATGTGTGGGAAGATTTGCCTAGGTTTGGGAAATTGGGTGCAAACTATGTGGAAGCTTTCTCTTATGTCCTCACCCCTTCGTTTCATTATTTATTTCATTCTCTCCCACCCCATTTTCTTTCTCTCTTAGCTTCCTCTCTTTCACGCCACTTTCTCGACCTTGCTTACTCGTCCCCAAGTGGCCGTAACAAATTTCTTTCCACTCTTCAATGTCTCTAAAGACACCATCATAATATAGCTTGAGCTTGCTGCAGCAGCAGGGCAGTCCTGAAAGTCGGGGGAGACTTCATCCTCCTCCTCTTCCTCATTCTCCTCGCAGATAGCAAGAAAGGTCTGTTTCCATGACGACAGGAGAATTAAGGGCGATGGGAGTGCCATCCCAAAATGACATGTCGGATTTAGAGGGCTCCGAATGGAATGATAAATTACCCTCGGTGAACTGATAGAAGTGGCAGATTGAATGTCTCAAATTCCTACCACATAATGCAGTCAATCACCACGCTGATTGATTTGATTTGATGGGTAACATTGCAGTTTCCACCGGTGTGACTTATTGAGAGTGACATTCAGAGTTTTGATTCAGTTGGTGCATGCATTTTCAGGCATTACCCAGCACATGGATCCCAAAACATTAAGTAGGAGAAAGTGTTTGATAACATAAGTCTTTATTGTTAAACAATCAGTAACTTCATTCAGATTTTTATAATCAATGCATATTTTTATTTCATCTCACGATTCATAATGCATATATGAGAGTGAATTGATGCTGTGAAATCATCTGCAAACATAAAAAATACATAAATAATCCTTTATATCACAAACAGTGCCACCCTGTACCCTTTCATCTGTTCCACCATGTTTCTTTTAGTCTGTCATCACAATGGATATTTTCACCTCTGTCCTGTTTCATTCATTTCTTTCTTTTGCATTCTATTTTTCTGCCACCAGCAACATTCATGCAGTGCTCATCAACATATTTTGGCCACATTCTGTATACCTAATTTACAACAGTAAGATCATATATTTTTCTCTTCATATGCATCACTGTTACACTTCCACTGAGCTGTGGAGGTCCAGATAATCCACTGGTCTTGTTGACATCTTGTAGCAACTATGGAACCAGGTGGAATACTTACGAACGGAAAGCACAGATCCATGTTGAGATTTAACTGTAATTAGCAGACCATGTGCTGTTTCTTCACCACAGTTATGGTGCCCAAACAAAAAACAGAGAAGAGTGATGTGCAATCTAACAATCGGAACATTTCTTATAAAGTTGTGGACAAGTTCTCCTCAAAAATAGACAACTTTACATCAACCTTTCATTGTCGTCTGCATTTTTGTTCCATACCTTCCTCTCTCCGTTGCCTGCAAATCTCTTTCTGAGAGCCAGTATAGAACCTGACATGGTTTGGCTGAACACCTAAAAACTCCATCGATAACCTTCGTTAAGACTGCACCATCGGCCAGGCTTTGTGCTTTGGGTGCTGGGCAACGGGCAGTCCGACTTTGTCTGACCTCATTCAGTGGACAATTGTTAGACTTCCTGAGTTAGATAAACCAATAGCAGAGGAGGATGAGATTTAGAGAGTAGGCGTACAAGTCAACCAATCAATGCACACTGCTTTATGGTTCCTCCTCACCAATGTTAATTCATCAAATAAATGAGCGTTCCTTCACAGAGCAGCAAATGACTCATTTCATGGGTCACAAAGTAGGGAGAGATTGAGACTAGAAGTGCAACCAGCCTAGACAAGACAAACAGTGAGATACTCCCACTGCGTTGGTAAGAAATGTACAACTGAGCCATCATCCAGATGTCATCCAGAATTGTTTCCTCAATGAGAAATTCTGCTTCTGCTGTGGTTAGGAGTCACGTTTCACTGAGATGTCTTAGAAAATGTCTAGATGTCTAGAAATTAATAACCATATAAATAGAAAGGGTGAATAAATTATTCAAAGTCAAGCACCCTGTGTGCCCATGTGACATTTTGAATCCTTTCACAATCAAATTTACAGAAAGACAAAGATGAAAGATGAAAGGTCATCAATGTCAGGCCTACTAAAATATCCATTGTGTATGAAGCCTTTCCATAACCAAATAAGTCCTATTTCAGGTCAATTAAAAGCACAAAATACATATGTGGTTTGACTGTTTGTTTTTAAAAGTGTTTGTTATAGCCCGTAAGCCAAACAAGGCTGCATGTCTTGAGCTGTAAATGTGAGATGCACTTCTGTGGCCAAAGCTCAGTGCTGATGCTGGATCACTATCTTTGTGTCCACATGTTGAGATAATATTATTTTACTGGTTTTTATGACAACGTCACCACTTTTATTACGCCTACAAAAGCTTAGATCTCAAGTTCTAGCCAACGGTTTATAACCAGTGTTACAAGGGCCAGTTAGTACATCAGTATTTTCAGCTAAATTAATAACATAGGTTAATTATCAATTTTTATCATCCTTATTGCGAGTACTATTGAGACACCCTAGAGCTTTATCTACCATGTTCCTGTGTTTCACCATTGCAGAAAGTTGGAGAACATTGTAGGTTAGTGGATTTTAAAAATGCCCTATCTGTCCTATAGCCAAACATTAGCCCCACTTACTTACAGTATAACACCTGAGCAAATTTCCACCCCCTCACTCTATTGATCTTGCAGCCCAACATACGCCTTGTACATTCATTCATACAGTACCTTCACACCCGAGTAGATAGTGTCAGAGCACATTCACGGTCAAGCAGTAAAAAACTTTTAGTTTAGCAAAACCAAGACCTATAAACAATGTGTTTTACTAACTGTGATGGAGAGATAACAACAGAGCAATGATGACAACAGTATTCTTATTATTGACAACAATAACACAATAAAGCATGTGAAAGGGCCATAGCATTCAGAAATTAAAATTGATGCATGAAAATCGAACACCTTAAAGCTAATTTTTCACAGCATGAATCTGAAACGATAAATATTTGTATTTGTGTGAGGAGAGACCACCATTCCTATGTTTGTTTGTCACAGCTTTTTCTCTTTTTTGCATAAAACGTAGGTCAAGTCCTGATTGAAAAGGGTTTTTGTTGTTGTTGTTTTACCCCATATCCTCTTGTTTCATACTGTAGTATTTAATCTAAAAGATTTTCACAGGCAAGAGTTCAGTTTGTTGTTTGTCGTCTTGGGTGTACAGTAACAGCTCCTCGGCAAGTCTCCCTTGCAGAGATGGTGGTGCGTATTTGAGGGAGTTGCGGTTTTTCCTATTGCCCCTCTCCTTGAGCCAGGGAGAGGCCACGCCCCCTGCTGTAAGATCCTCCTCCAGATGCTATGTGGAGTCCTGATTGACAGCTTTCCCGCCATTCATGGTGGGAGTCCCTGAGCTCTTCCTCGAGCGTTGTTTCTCCTCTATCTCATGCAGTGACGGCTCCCTGTACATACAAACTGGGTGGAGAGGAGAGGAGAGGGTTGAAGGCAAGGTCACATGTAAGGTTGGGATAATTATACCAGGCTGGAAAAGCTTTTCTGTTATCCTACAGCTAATATGTTGTTATAATAATCACCCATCACAAACTGTAATAAAAAAACAATCCTATTTTTTTTTTTACTAAATAACAGCTGGAAGAAAAAGGCAAATTAAACAGACAATCTTCCTCTGGGTTTTAGCAATCTCGGCCCCAGCTCAGTGCTGTGTGTTTACCACAAATGTGCACAATAGTGCCATAGGGAGAAAAGCAGACCACGTTGAGAGCCTTGAACTCTATTGGGGGAGGAGTAGAGAGGAGTACCAGCCAAATCAACAACAACATGTTTGCAATACTGGTTTGAAACGCAAGGGAAATCCTGCACACACAATCGAGGAGGGTATCTTTAAACAAAAACGCTGAAAGACTGTAGCATTGTTACTTAGTATTGCACGGCACTGCCTAACTAAATTGCAAACAAATAAAGTATCGTCCTACCTTCAATGGGCCTCGGCACAAAGTGTGAGGAGGGTTTGGTCTTCTTGACCCGGTTGCCCTTCATCACCTGCCCCTCCTTGGTGAGGCCCAGGAACCAGGCCCGGCCCGACTCCTGCTGCCGGTACACAGTGGAGGAGTAGATCACGTAGTAGTTCTCAAACACAGACTCCTTGAACCTACACTCTGGCGTAAACATCTCCTGCAGTAAGCACACACACGAGAAAAATAACATTCACGTTGTCCACATAGTTTCATTATCACAGCAGCAGCAGCGTGAGTCACTGATCCAGGGTCAGACAGAACACAGCGGTACTTGAGAAGGACAAGAGCAGCGGATGAAAGAAGGAGGGCTAATTGTGTCTGGCAGCAAAGGATGTAGAACTGTTGCTATGGTGATGCAATATTTTGTGCCTTCCAGCCCGTACGCAGCTCTAAGCGGCAGGTAGCCTGTTCCAACTCAAGGGCAAGGACAGAGGTGGTCTTTAAAGGGACAGGAAACGCTTTATTCTTCACGTTTCGACATTATACAAGATGAAATGTGACGAAAAGATGAATGATTCAACTGGTCTCTTCTTACCAGTTGTACATGAGCAAGTTACATGTATAAAAGCACTGTAAGCATGAAGGTCAGGGAAATCCAAAATAAATGTGGGTGATTTAGGATAGCTGGGTTGCTGGATGCTGTGTCATCTCCCATTAGGTTTGTGGTGTGTGTGTGTTCATAGGTAGTCCTATACTGTATATCTCCTCTACAGTTCTGTACCCTTTTAAGGTCCTTTTGAATGACAGCCCAATTCTACTCTCTGCTGGAGGTGACTGTTTGCGTGTGTGTGTGTGTGTGTGTGTGTGTGTGAGTGAGAGAGAGACGGAGGCGGGGGCAATGTGAGGGAAAGAGAAACAGCAGGAGATTACTAAACGCAAGTAATTTTAAACTTTAGTAAAATCCTTGACTGCTTTCTTACCTTAATATCCAAGTCCATGCACTGGCGAAATATGCCATTTAGTCACTGCAGCATTACTCTCCTTTTTGTACCTCCTTTGGGTTCTATTGTATCTCAAAAACATAATTATGACTACCACGCTGGTCAAATTATTTCCTGATAATGTGTTTTGTTACAATCCCTCTGTCAAGACCAATGTTGTGGACACAAGTTTAGATACAAAGGAAGCAATGGCATTTGAAAAAACAGCACGGATAGAGTTGGGCCATTAAACACAGCGACCAAACGGATTATTTCATCCCAAACTACGTCGTGTGAAGTAATACTGAGGAGAAGAAATTACAATCAAGGATCTTTAATATCACAGAGCATTATTAAATGTGATTTAATCTGTTGGGAACTGGAACTGTATTTTAACATGTTACAGTCATGCGCCGATATACTAAACTGTCTGCTACATCCTTTCCAGGTCTATAAAGGTGTCCACATGTAGTCATGTGCATATTCATGATTACCTGCTCCACCAGGGAAGTCACACGCTATGACATCTCATTAATAATATCAAGCAACACCTGGCAGGCTGTGTAAGAAACTCAGGGGAGAGGAGGAAGGGGCTATGTGGTCACCACTGTCAGTACAGTAAGTCTCTCATTGGATGGCGGGGGACAGCGGAGAGGCCCGGTGGTGACCGTTGGGGGTGTGGGTTTATCTGGCCCAGTTGACACGCTGTCAAAGAGCAGATGTCTTTCTCTCTCTGCTGGGGCTCTGCAGGTCATACTATCGCTGTCCGACGGGGATGGACAGTGTTGTGTGTGTGTATGTGCGTTCACCTGTGTATACACACGGAGGTGATGATGTTTGTGGACAACGCTAATGAGAGCAAATGGAGCTACTAGACAGAGAGAGACACAATGAACAGGGGCGTGTGTGTGCGTGAATGGACAGAGTGAGACTTCACAGATCTTCTGTGTTGTGCCGAGCCCAAATTAAATCAATCATACGCACGCACGCACACACACAGACCCCCCCCCCCCTCACAACGGTGCCCTTCCCCTTCAGGTTCACCATGCTGCTGTGCTGACACACTCTAGAATCCTCTCCAATTTGCTCCACAAGGACACCCAGACTCTGTTTGGGTCTATGAAAAGGCTCGAGGCAGCGTGGAGAGCACCCTGGCAGCGGATTGGGAACAACAGGGGTGGATGTAAGTGACTTCAAAGACGTTTGACAGAGTACCTTGTTTGTGGATGACAGAGGGGAATAAGCTCTGAAAAGACGGGGTCGCAGAGACTCATGATTAATAACAGCCCCGTAATGGACATGTGTGGACCGTAGTGCACACACACACACACACACACACACACACACACACACAACCTCTACAGATTTGCCCAGCTACCTCCCCTGCCAGGAATATTAAATGGCTCAAAGCTGTTACCGCATCAACGCCAGTAAAATCACACGACCCCACCTTTCTGAGGTAACAGTCCGTGCTTAGAGGCGGTAAACTGATTAAAAGGACACTCATTTGTATTCTGTGGTGATCTGAAGGAGAAAGGAAGCAAACTTGTTGGTGACATTGGGCACGCGGGACCCGAGCGCCACCATTAGACGTCTCAGCTGGGAGCCCAGAATGAATAAATCAGGGTCGACCAGCCGACACCCTGTGGACAAACACAGTGAAGCACTGGGACCAAAACAGATGGAAGATGTGTGGGGAGAGCAAAGAAGGCTTTTTGTCTTAAAACTCACATTTTTCAGTCATTTGAGGAATATACATTCATTTAAGTTGATGTCTTTATTTTAATGGAAAGGTTTAGCAGGTTTATGTTTGAACAGATAAAGTTATGATTTGAATTTTGTCTCATACAAAAAAAAAAAAAAAAAACTTATACCACTTACATTAATGGATACTACATACAGTATATTTGTGGAAGGAAATATGTCAATATAAAAATTATTATTTAATTTTGGCACATTTGTGTTTAATCACTTCCACACCGGATTTGGTGTAACAAAATGTGCTCAGTATGATTGATTTTATATGCACAGGTACGCAGATAACTCCCAACAGCTAACAGGTCTTGGGAAGGGTTCAGGATGGGTCCTTTCTTCTAAATGTGTCTCCCCCTCTGGTCTGCTCCTGCACTCCTTTTACTGGGGTCCCGCCTTCGGCCTCCTGCCCGGCCACCAGAAGGCTTCCGCCTTCGCCTCGGCCCTCCAGAGGGGTTCTTCCATCACCGCCGGCCCCCAGCTTTGTCGGTTCTGCGCCTGCACTCGCCCTTTCAACCCCTCACAATACGTTTAGACTGGTATGTGACAGATTATAAAACACCAGAAAGCCTCTTTTGCCTCACTCTTCTTCCTCAAACTACATTTAATAGATTTCAAACCAAGTTGTCAACATGATAGCTGGATATAACAACCTCTGTTTCGACCTCTGAAACAGTGACTGGAGGAGAGATGAACTAATGCAACCGAGGTCTGGAGGGGAAGCTGGTGCTATTGGTTATAGGTGCCTTTGCCTTCACATAGAAGCGGCATTTAAACACAGCCTGATCCTCAAGGAATTTCGCGTTTGCCATGGAACTCTTCATTGTTATTCTGGAAGAGATTTAGGTCGGTCAGAACAGTTTCTGTCTAGACACCGCTCAAGCTCTTTCTCTCTCTCTCCCTTTGAAGCTGCCTTAGCTTTGCCTGTCTGTCTACCTGCCTACCTGTCTGACTACATATGCCTCCCAAAGTCAGTCATTTAGAAGAAGGTTGCAGAGAGGACATCTATGTTTAAGGGATAAAATAAATCAAACACATTCTTATGGCAAAAAATTACATTTACATTCCACACAATGCTATTAAAATCTTTCTTCTCTCTTAAAATATGAGGAGTATACAATTACAATTAGGTCATTTAGCAGACGCTTTTATCCAAAGTATTGACTTCTTGAGTCAAGATTTGAGACTGACTGAGACGTGCAAGTTAACTTGATCTCCCCTCTGCTAAACACAAGCTCGCTCTCTCTCTCAACTTTTTTCATTAGCAGAGTACATGCATACAACAACTTCCCATATGCAGACAAACACACACACACAAACTCCATTACAGCTAATACCCACACTGACACAATGATGACATCTATCTCCATTTGGCAATACTCATATTATTAGTGGTAAAATGAACCACAGAGCAATCCGGAGGGACACAGAGAGAGAGAGATTCGTCTCACACACTGCAACATTGTTACCTGCGTTATCATTCATCAACAAAATCCAAAGCTCCTACCGGCCACCCACATGTCCCGACTACAATTTACACCCCTCTCCCCTTATGCCCCCCCGTCCGCTCCCCACAATCTCTACCCTGAGCGGATATGGTTCACTGAATTGTTTTTTCCCCCATCCCCTCGGTGGCAGTAAAATCAACAAGCATTAAAATGACTGGACATGAGATGGAATCCAGAAGAACCTTTAGAGGGCTTGAAGAGCCAAAGTACTGAATGACAAGATGGGATGTGTGTGTGAGAGAGTGAGTGAGTGAGTGAGTGAGTGAGTGAGTGAGTGAGTGAGAGAGAGAGAGAGAGAGACTGTGTGTAAGCTTGTGTTTAGCAGAGGGGAGATCAAGTTAACTTGCACGTCTCAGTCAGTCTCAAATCTTGAATCAAGACTCAAGAAGTCAATACTTTGGATAAAAGCGTCTGCTAAATGACCTGATTGTAATTGTATACTCCTCATATATCAAGTCAAGTCTCATGTAATAGTCCTATGTGGAGTCAAGTTTCAAATAATAATCCTATATCTAGTCAAGTTTCAAGTAATACTCATATGTCAAGTCTCAAGTATTACTCCTCATACATCAAATATACCATCATGTATTACTCCTCATTAGTCAAGTCTCATGTAATACTCCTCATACATCAGGCCAACTATCATGTATTACTCCTCATAAGTCAAGTCTCATGTAATACTCCTAATAAGTCAAGTCAAGTCTCATGTAATACTCCTCATACATCAGGTCAACTATCACGTATTACTCCTCATAAGTCAAGTCTCATGTAATACTCCTCATTCATCAGGTCAACAATCATGCAATACTCCTATATCAAGTCTCATGTAATACTGTATTATTCCTCATATATCAAGTCAAGTCTCAAGTAAGTAAAATTGCAGCTCCAGTGGCTGGAATCTCCACCAGTGGTGTACGTAACGCGTCCCGTGCAGTGTGCACGTGCCTGGTGGCACGTGCAAGTGAGTTGGCTTAGTTTGGGAGTGTTGTGTATATCTGAGAGAGACACAGTGGGTGATGAAGGGAAACAGGAACAGTGCTTACTGCTGTGCAGCAAACTAGGTCATAGAGAGACATGTTATAAATAATGGAACTCTTCAGTTTAGATGCCGCGTACCCACACACTTCATGTCTAAATACTCCAAGCCAGCATTATCGCTCAGCTCACACTGCTACAGCCACATCAGCTACAAATAAACAGCATCAACTGGCTCCCACACTCAACTCTATGGCTTTGAAACTTTTTGAAAAAGAAAAAAAAGAATACCACACACACTAAATAACATAATATATTCTTTAGTATTACACCAAGGTTTAGGCCAAAGGCAGAAACCTTTGTGTAACTCCTCAATTATACTGGTGTGTGTTCACAGACCCAACTTTTTGAGCCATGACCCCAAGATAAAAGTTTATATAGTTTGCAACCCCTCACTAGTAGGGTCACAAACAGTAAAATAGCACTAGATATAGCATACAAATATTTAAACAACTATGAACATCATTGCAATGTATTTATAAAAATTCTAGTTCATTTACTAATGAATTAAATTATTCATCACCATGGACTCTGGCAGACTGGACTTGAAACGTTGAGCTAGATAGCATAACAGAAAACGAAAATACACTGCCGCAGTTGGTATCTTTTAACTCAACTGCATCACGAATCGTTTACAGTTAGTCATCATTTACGTCATACAAATCGTATATACAGTTACATAACTGAAAATGAAAAGGGCACAGTGAAAGAAGCTACAAATATTGTTTGGGCCAAATTAAAATAATCATAAGTAATTCTAATTCCCACACTTACAATAAAAAACCCTCATCCATATCTGCCTCCATAATTGCCTACACTAAGAGAATAAACAAAGAATAAACACCCCAAAGTTGTGTGTAAACACTGTAAAACTTTCTCAGAAATCCACCTGGTTAAATATACGCATTAAAAAAAATCTTGTCGCTAGGAGACCACTAAGAAGCAAAGTAGGGAAAACAAAAAAGTGCAGAGACGCAGGAGGATATCCCACAGTAATTACCTCCCAGGGGGGAGCAGGGAGGGAGCACTGCACCTCCTCGTCGAGATGGGAGGGAGGAAACACAGGCAGCCAAACAAGCAGTGAGAAGGAGGAGGGGTAAAGAAAGAAAAATGAAAGGAGAAATTAGTTTTCTAGCCTGGTGAGTTAGAAATGGATTGTGTTGTTCAGTTCAAGTAGTGTTTTTTGGTTTTCAGCCTGAGGTTAAACAATAAGAGGGACAGGAAATAGAGAAACTTGAAGAGAATCTTTTCCCATTTTAATTCCCCAAGTCCTCTGTTTATCATACTCATATTAGGCTATCGTCACTGTTAGGTACAACATATTTTTATCTCCAAAAAAGCCGACAGGCATTCTTAACAAAACGTAAAAGCAAAACCCAAAACCTAGAGTCATGCAAGGGGCTTGCATTCCCACTGGTTTTAACCAATCAGCGTTGTTGTTTTAGATTCAAATTCCAAGAGGTTCTGGGTGGAAATATAATGTATGTCCTTAAAATCTTTCCAAGGTTCTCGCCCCAAAAAGGGCATTACATAGCATCATCTTGTCAAGGTGACATTGGCATCGGTGAAAGAGAGTGAAAGAGAGAAGGGTCATAAACAATATGTGAGAGGTCCAGTTCAGCCAGTATAGCATTTATTCCACCCAAGGGTTCTCATGCATACGATGTCCCCCGTCAAGAAATATTGAATAAACCTTAAGCTGCTCTGCGTGGCTTCTAAATATGTGATCCAGCCCACCAGCCGCATCCTGCCTGCCAAGGCGAGTTCATTTCGTGCCGCATGCCGGCGGAACTGGGCTGCTCCATATGGTCAGGGAGACTTTCCCCCTACTCCGTTTTAATTAAAATGGCCGTTCAGCTGTAACTGTATAAAACGTCGTCCATCCTGACAGATTCTCATCTATACTCAATCTCTACCTCTCTCTGTTTCTTTATCTGTCTCTCTCTTTTTCCATCTCTCATTCCGGGCATGTAGGTGCCCTCTCCTTTCTCAACATGGAAGTCAAAGATCTGTTGATCTGTCCATTAAAAATGGATGGCTTGCGAGAGCAGAGAACCGTGTTCCAATTTAGAGCTTTTGACACTTTTGACACGGAGATGCCGGTAATCAGGACAGTCCCATCCGCAGATGACGATGACATCTAGGGAGTCATCAAGGGTCCTGCTGCCGAGTGAACTTGTTAAATTAAAAGATGTCGGTTGGCCACTATTAAACTTTAATTAAAACTAGGTGGGTGGGGGGGTTCTTATATGTCCAATAGTATAATTTGCTTATGAGGCTCAATGCAGAGCACTAATTCATCAGTGCAGCCACCTACAGAAGGTGAGTCATCACAGGCAACACACAGACTGCATACATTAAATACGGTATATGAATAATAACAGGACCATCAAAAAGCCCCTGACTGGACTGTTTGCACTATTTAACACTGTTACAATATTTAAAGCATCCATAACTCTCTTGACCAGCGGGGAGGGAACTTTTTAAAAACTACAATTGCCAATAATGGCTATTGTATTACATGCATCAAATCTCTATGTAGGTTGTTTTACATTTTTGTTTTAATAATGTATTTTTCACCAGTCGCACTTAAGTTGAAACTTTTTCATTTTCAATCATTTTCAATTACTATAGGCCTCCTTGAGCTAGTTACCTGCTTGTAATTGTACTCACTGTTAAGTTACTTTAGATAAAAGTGCCTTCTAAATGACCTAGTTGTAATTGTAAAAGCTTCAAGTATTTGCCTGTGGTTCCTGTCAGTCAGTCACGACGACCAGCGGCTGATCAGACCGCCATTAGACCAGCGCCAAGTCCCTCCATATAGGCTCATGGGAAATGCAGTCCACCCACGGCCTAACATTGTCTCTGACTGAGTTAGGAACTCTCAGACTGGCAGTTACAGCCAGCCAGGGTGCTCAGCCAGGGTGCTCAGCCTGTCTGCTCTGTTTTCTATTCTCTCTCTTTCCCTGCACCACACATACACATAGGTTTTCCAGAGACATGTCAGCATCAACCACAACAGTTAAATCCACTAATGTTCTGCTACTGACATCTCCTGTCAAACCCACCTACCACACAGACACACACACACACACACATGCACACACACCATCAAAATCAGCTCAGCTCAGGGACAGCTCAGCTCCCGAATTAGCCAATGATGAAATTCAGCCGCATTTCAGTTTATAGCTGCCACAAAACAAGTCCGGGGAGATTCAATGCATTGTTACTGGCCAGCGATAAAAAAAAAACAGAGGTGTAAACATTGGACTGGGTGTCAAATTAAATGCGAAACGGCCCTTGCAGAACAAAGGACCAAATGCACGGACATAATACCGCGTGGGATGACTACAGGCTACAGTGTCTGAGGATATTGAGAGAGATACAAAGACAAAAGAAACGAGCAGGTCATGGAGAAACACGGATGTGGGCTCATGTACACACACACACACACACACACACAGTGGAGAAAAGGAGTGTATCTTACCGAGCTGTAGAGCATGCCTTCGCCATTCATGGCGATATAGAAGCCACTCTTCAACCCCTGGATGGCCACCACTCGTAGACCCACGGGAATGAGATTAAACAGGGCTATAAAGAGATGAGGGTGGGGGGAGAAAAAGTTACAACACGACTCCCGCCACTGCATTAACGCCGTGGTGGAGTTATAACGTTTGAAGCAGACGGGTAGAACCGGACCTCGAGTGAAATGCCCTGGAAGTAATCGACCCAGTGGATTCCACCTACCTAGCTGCGGATCACATCTGTAAAGTAATTCTGGGGAGTCTGAGGGCACGTTGTCTGTATTATTGGCGTGACCGTAAATCACCGGGAATCAGATAAGGCTTGAGGGAAGGTGGGCATTCGTCTGACATTCAATTTGGCTCAATAAATATTGACGTGTTGCATTCTCCGGCTGATGGAATAAATCTGCCCGGTGGCCAGTGGTGCAAGTGATACACTGAGCTGTGCTGGCTTGTCTTGCTAGCTGTACTCTTAAGCGGAGGGGCGGGGGCGGGGGGTATACATACATACATAGTGGTGGTGCCGCGCAAATGACGACAAACATGCCTATACCTTTTGATTGGATGGCGGGCTGCTAATCATGTAATGAAGGCATGCTAGGAAAATTGTCGAAGAAACAGATCGACGGTTAACTTCTGATTTAAAAATGCACCTCTGTCCCCCTCTGCATGGCCAGAATGCTCAAGAATGGAGCATGAGGATACAATTTTAGTCCTTAAGCAACTTTCTCACCCCGTCACTAATGACCGTATTTTCCAACCAGTCCTTCCGGGATCATTTTATGTATGCATCTTTGTACTCTGTGTCTGTGTGCCTCTCTGCCCATCTGTTTACCTGTCTCTATCTGCCCGTGCATCTGTCTCTCTACTATTCATTCCTCTACTATTTCCAGATGACTGACGCTGTCACTGTTATCTTTGTGATTATGTTATGTGACACTTTCTCAGCCCGTTTCTCTCTCTCTCCCTCTAGTATTTGTTATGATTATTCTGTTCCTGTGCTCCAGGTAGCCAGTATGAGAGGGAGCAGGCTGTTTTGATTGCTAATCTGTCCCCGCTGTGAGCAGGCATATAAATCCAGGAGGTCTCGTCTCTCACACACGACCCTTTCGTGCCTCCTGGGAAGCTGCATTATTTAGTGCAGTTTAGTTTTCCTTCTGGTCAATACATTTGTTTTGAGGATATCTGGTGCCCCAGTTCTTGTGGCTTTGTTTTAGTGTACACCTGTTCTTTTGGTAGCTTAAGGGAAACTGCTGGGTCCGACAGCCCAGTGGTTTTCAATCTTTTAGTTCTTTGGCCAGATCTTTTCCCTCTTTTGGGTTATTTTGTTGCGTTGTAGCCTACTACTACTACTACTACTACTAATAATAATAATAATAAAAATACAAATAATAATATATAGAATATACATCACTGTCCAATCACATTTCTTGCATCTAATGTAACAATAGTGAAAGATATTTTCTTCATAATACATTTATAAAAACACATTTTTTCAATTGGGTATACACCTCATTAACCAAACCACCATCTATTGACGTCATAACAACTCCAAATACTAAAAGTGTCCGTAGCTGTTAGAAAAGCAGTCTGTTGAGCAGATCATTATAATACTTAAGATAAGTTCTTTGAAAAAAGGCTTGCTATTTTGACCTGGCTGGTGGAGTAATAGAATATGATACTGTATATGGCTTTGCTGTTTGGCTGTGATTACAATGTGCCACCACTAATTCTCTTCTTGCCTTCTGACAAATGAATACCTCCAATTGTGCAGCATTTTAATTAGTGGGTCCAGCAGTTCATTAATTCCTTTCTAACTGCTGCAATTAATGCTGTACGAGTACCAGGAGAGTACCTAAAGAAAAGCAGTTATTTATCCCAATCTGAAGATCATTAATTTTCTTTTACAACCCTATTGAGACAAACTGTTACTGTTTCAATGCCTATAGCATTGAAATTGTCCCATCGAGTACTAGTGATTAGTTTACTATTTAGTAGTTTTTGTTGATCATAGAGATCCCTATGATAGCAGACAGAAAAGTCTGGAATTTGTCCTCCATGGCTTCATATGTGATGACAGGTTGTCTCAGAAGTAACATATTGAAAGCTACAAATGTAGATTTTCCAATGTATTGTATTTTGGTGATCACTTCGAAATCCAAGTGTTAGTCTTGTGCACTACAATAATTTGAAGGAGAAAGGATAAAAATAACTTGTGCCTCTCGACACTAGCGTCCAAACAAGTGTCAAAACATTCATGATTATCGATTTGTCGGTGGGATCACATCCGTTGGTTTAAATCCACTTGAGATGCCAAAAACCTAAACCATCAACCCCTCAACATTTAATCAGATATATGGAAAGACCGCCAGTCTGTTGTCAGGATATATATTTCCCTGCCCGGCAATAAACCCTTGCAGAAAGCTTTGCAAATACCAAGGGCAAATAATTAAACAAGAGTCATGTTTTCATGCATGTGTGTGTGTATAAGCACCTTGCATAAAAAGTGTGAGATTTTTAGCTAGCAATTAGCTAGCAATTATTTGCAAGTAAGCCTTTGTTAATTCCTTCCTTCAAACATGAGCCTCAACTACAGTTTATGCAAAGGTGTCCCATAACCACAGATGTCTTTCATGAGCTTCAATTTGTGCAGGTAATTACTACGGGCCAACAACTGGCCATGATAAAATTAGACTGCTGACTCAAAGTTGAGCATGGATGTTAATTATTTTGATGGTGTTTCACAGCACTCACCTTTAATTAAGTGCAACGCTGTAAGTCAACCCTTACCCATAAATCGACTCTCATGCATTTAAAGTGTACAGCGGCTGGTTGAAACGCTAACTGTATCTATTCTGTTATATTCTATTCCTTGCATGGAAAAAAGAATATGTGAAATTGACAATTTTATTTGCCCTTTTCATTAAGGAATTTATTTATATTTATATTTTCTAGAATATTGTAGAACATTGTAGTACACACATTTTATTCCATTCTGTTGCCCACAAAGCTTTTAGTGGAGGATAATTTGGGGAAAATGTCATTGAAATGTGGTGTAATTTTAAAAAGGGGAATAGGTCATATCTAGTATGCCGATAGTGTTTCCCTCACTCCCACTGGTTCCGTCGGGTCACACTCTGAAAATGAATTATTCCGTTTGTCACTAGAGTGTGCGTTGCAGGTCAGAGGGCTGCACAGTTCAAGGGTGTGTGTGTGGGTGGGTAATCTATTATTCTAATAGCCCAGCACAGAAATCAATATGGAAGCACCAAGCCTGAATACCAAGCCTCCTCTCTCCGTTTCTCTCTTCCAATCACCCCTTCATTTTGCCATCCTTCGCTTTCTGTCAACCCGCTCTCTCCGCCTGTCTCTCTTCCACTCGCAGTATTTCACTTGCCTAAAATGTCTCCCCTGTACTCTTCCCTCCATGGTTCGAGCTATCGTGTATAGAGAATTATTCATTGGGTACAAACTGAGGAGTTGTTATTTTTAGTTGCTTCAGGCTGAATTATTCACAGCGTTTCCTCTTCCTGGGGCCAGCAGGTGCTTGAGGATTACTTAGAAGTAGGGGAACCCTCAGATACAACAAAGAACTCACCGGTAAAAAAACGAAGATGAGTGTAGTGGGGATAAGCCAGCTTTAGTCACTGAATCCAAGCAAAATATATATTGTGTGGATGTTATGTTCATGACTTTTGCCCTGTGCGATAATCCTTTTTAGAGGCATTTTACTGCATAAGGTGGGGGGAAATGCAAACACTGACGGTCCTAGCTCCTTGTAAAGGAACCTTTAATGGAGAAGTCCAGAAGTCTCATTTGTTGGCCATTTTTCCACTCCTGGTTCCTTTTAAGTTGGTCACATCGTTCTAGTAGAAAGATCATGGGCAGTTTCCTTTCTGTCTGGCATGGAGCCAAAGTGAGCAGAGATAGGAGAATTCTTCAAGCAGTATCATTTCATCTGTTTCTGGAGCATATTCACTATTTAGGAAACTGTTGCGATTTCAAACTGAACAGATTTCTAGTATAATTTGTTTATGTCTGTTTATTTAGTAATTTTGACATATAATAGTCATAAAATCTGATGATGAAAATTTGATGCTTGATATTGTTATCTGCATGATATGCAGATATATTTTGAGGGAGAAACAGACCAGTTATCAAGTATGGAAAGCCAGCGGGGGTAAAACATAACAAAAAAGTGATTTAACTAGGGAAAATTCCATCTGAGACACATTTTAGAGCTTAATCAATCAAAACAAAGTGGCATTTAAAACCGTGCCTCACATAAAAAATAAATAGTTTACTGAGCGAGTAAGCGAGGAAGTCATTTATTTGATTTGATTTGATTTAATCTAATATCGGCATTGTACACAAATACTGTACAATGGAGTGATTTACATAAATTATAACTTAAGTGGTTTACATTGTCTACAGTATTGTGTTCAATTGTAAAAACTGTGCTTTTGAAATGAGGCAGTAAGAATTAAGAAATTATTAATTAAAAAATGTCTATAGGTTTTGAAACATTTACCGTTTCAGCACAATGACTCACACACACACACCCTCTTGCATAACTGGACGTAATGTAAAAAAAGCATTCACAATGCAAAATCTCAACTGCTTTTTTCCACAAACAAATTACCTGTAATTCGGGAGCACTTTGGCTTGCTGATCTCTCATAAATTACATAAGATTAATAAGTGGGTAAAAGCAGACCTATAAAACGTGCCAAAGCATTGCATAACATAGTGACTCACTGCCATTAAATAAATATAGCATGTGCGGAACTGCATTCCAGAGTGTTGTACTCACTATGGTCGCTGTTCTCGTCTTTGCTGCCATCGATGGTTCCATCCGGCTGCATTTGCAGGTAGAAGCCCTGCTGGCTAAACAATCGTGTCACGATGCCTTTCAGCTGCGGCTCTATAACACCAGACATTCACACACACACACAAACAGAACATCGGCCAAACCATGACCCCCACCCCACAAAAGAAATATGTCAGAAACTCATTTTATACTGATGAATTAATAAAATTATATATTGTCTATTTAAAGGATATATACAATAAAATGACAGTATACCTATTTTCAGTGTCCCACAAGCTGGCACCATTACATTTCAAACATGTTCAATGCTTTGGAAAGAAATGTATCACACGCAGATCAAATTGATATATTATATTTTTGAAACAAAAATAACAAAAACCTTTTACTCCTTTTCACAGACATGGCTTAATGTAAAATATAGTGGGCAGAATTTGGCTTGATTATGTCAATAAACCATGTTTTGTACCATGTTATCCCCACAAAGGTCCACAGCTATCTGTCTCAAGACATGGTTGGCTTTAGTGAAGTGTACGCTATGACAAAAAATCAATGATTGCTGTATTCATTATATCTCAAAGCCCACTTCCAGCATACAGTAGCTGGAATGTAATGCAGTGCCATCAACAGTGCCATATGGTATCTCCATATATTGTTATGTGAAGCTTTGAATGGTAGTGCATATGCATATCAGATAGGAGTTTGATCATATCAATATTTAGTGGGATACTACCTTTATTTTATATCAAACAAACATGTGTCTTCTGAACATGCATGACTAATTCTGCATTGTGCTTTATCAATACCATATCCTGTCCTCGATCAGTGGTTCTCAAACTTTTTGAGCCATGGCCCCCAAACAGATAATTCATTGCTTGTGACCATCCTCGTGCACAGTGTACTGTGTCTCAAGCAATAGACCACTTGTTTTAATAGTGTCACATAAAAGCATACAAATTAGTATAATAAACTAGAAACAACACTAAAGAAAATGTATGTACATTTCACAACCCCTCTAACACCCATATTTGGGGGGGGGATTCACAACCCACAGTTTGAGAACTACTGTCCAAGATAAAACAGACTCAAAGTTTATGGCATTCTCTCACTTTAATAACTCCTGAGTGACCTTCAACTCTGAAAAAGTGGCATCTGGTACCTGGCCAGGGTGCCGCCAGAAGCACTTAACACGTTAGGGTAGCAGGTGGAAGGGCGGATTAGCTCAGGGCAATGAGAGCCTCCTAGCTCAAGATGAAGCCAGCAGAAAGTGGGGTGTGTGAGAATATGTGTTTACCTGTGGGGAAGTGTGGATGAGCTAGAGGAACTTTTGGAGAAAATAAATAATACAATGCGGAGCGGTTCATAGTTACATTCTAGTATTTCATTTTCCGGAGGTCTTGATAAATCCTAAAAACCTAAAAAATTCTTACCATAAGATTGAAGCTTATGTCTTAAGTAAACTGTAAATGATTGGGATAAAAAACACAAGAAACCTTACTGTCCGCTAAGGTCAGACCAACAGTTGGAGGTCCTTCAGTAAAGTCGAATACTCATCGCTTGTTCAATAATAATATACAAAGGGCTTAAAAACAGTAAGAAGAAGAAAGAAGAGAAAGAAAAAAGAAAAAAGAAAGAAAGAAAGAAGAAGAATTGCTTTAGCAAGATCTCCATCCTCGATAATTCAGCAGGTCTTAGGACTTTATCTTGCAACATAACTGCCACATTATGGATGAGAGAAATTGCATTTTCTTGCTATTAATCGTGGGTTAATCATAACGCCCCATACAACGCGTTGCCTCAGTAGTGACCCTCTGTTTGGACTGGTTTCCTGTCTGCTCCACTGTGCACCATCTCGCCCATCAATCCACAACTCACCTACCCCAGGGGTGGAGCCATTAATTCCATGGAACAGGCCATTCATCACAGGCCAGGGAGTCACACGTGCGTGTTTGTGTGTGTGGCAAAGGGAACACACACTTTACAAATTACATGTAAGATCCACACTTGTCGAGGTGTGGCTTCAAATTGGGCCAAATGATCACTGACAGCTTCAAGCAGTTTCAATCCCTTGATATTGTTTGTGTGTAGGTGTGTAGGTGTGTATGTGCATGTTTGTGTGTGTATTCAAAATCTGCAATTAACACTGGAAACTGACAAATCTTACCACCTGTGTTTGTGCTTCATAAATGCCTCCATTGGCGCCATACAGTTCCACATCCTGTCTGTACAGCATGACAACTTGTAATCCATTAAAAGGTCATAATATCTTTACTTTATACCAAGTATAGAGGGACATAGACACTTAGATACGTTGACAAATGGCAGTATGACCATGAAATGGGGAATGGTAACCCCTGGTGGTAGAAGTTCACACGTTTCGACAGAAAAATACAGCCATATAAGGACCTTCCACCACAGTGAGAGAGCAGTACTTCACACATATTAACAGACATGAGGAACCACACTAAGACATCTGCGGAGTGGTACGAGGAGAGAGAATACACTGATCCCACATCAACTGATAGAAAGAATGAGGCAAAAAACAAATGAAAAGAGGGAGTTTAAGGCAGAGAGAGAAAAAGAGAAAGAGAGTGTTGACAAACAATTTGGGCTCTACACGATAAAAATAGATAATACGGTAACACGTTAAAACGGTAAATAATCTTTTTAAAATAAAGTAAGACAGCGGGAAAGAAATGCGAGAAAAGAACAAGAAAAAGAACTGCAGGGAGAGAGGGTTGTCGGCTGTCGGGTAAATGTCACAACCCCCAAATGATCCACCCCACCCTTCCCTACCCGACCCCCTCCTCCCTGGCCAGGGGGAGTCGACATGGACGCGAGATGTGTGTGTGGGGGGGGGGGATTGGGTGGTGGAGACAAGGAGACACAGCAACACACGGATGGAGGCTGAGCTACTGACCTAGCCTGCAGCCCTTACGGGACACCTGTGGAGGTTTGGAGGGTGCATCTTACGAAGGGGGGCGGGGAGGGGGGATAGAAGGAAAAACAAGAATTTTTTAACAGGCAGAAGAAGTCATTGTTTTCCAGTGTATCGGCTATTTAAATACAAATATATGAGAAATCATCAGCGAATAAAATATATTTATATACTGTGTGTATATATATATATATATATATATACATATATATATATATATATATATATATTATATGTATTCTGTCTGTCTGTCAGTCTTAATATAAATAAAGCGATACTGTCCTGTCTCTCGGCACTGCATCATGATGTGTGTGTGTGTGTGTGTGTACAGTGTTGGTTCTAACTTCTTGGCGGCATTGTTTGTCTGAGATGGCTGTTGACCGCCTGTCTACACCTCTTGTCTGCTTTCTGCCTGTCTCTCTCTTTGTCTGTCTGTCTGTACCAACCGTCTCTCTGTCAGTCTATCAACTGGTTAGCCTCTCTCTTATTGTCTGTCTTTCTGCAGGAGTCTGGGTCCACCTGTCTGTAATTTATCACACACAGAAATGCTGTATCTGGAAAAGGTGATTTGATCCGCTGTCCTACCAGGGAGGAGAGAGAGAGATACGGGTAGTAAGCATAGAGCCTGTGTCCATCGACAGCAGCAGAGCAGCTCTTAATCACTTACGCTACCGCCATACACTGCAGTAAAGCCCGCTCTGCAATAAACATTTACCTTTAAAACATTTCATCTCAAAAGAGCCATGGTGCACTGCGGTGCAATTGAACTCCCCTGTATACCACCAATATGCATTCATATTGGATTAGGTCATTTTAAAGCAGTCTTTTTGGGTTCATTCCGAGTTTTGAAGGGGGTTCGAGAGGCACGAAAAGAAAGGCAGAAGCCTATTCCTATTAAAAAAGCGATCAACGTCAATTGATTATATTGAAAATATCTATATATCCTAACATTAATAACGTCACAACATATAGACCTACATATTCTTGCACATTCAGGCTGTACTAAGATGTGGGGGGGTGGGGGGAAACTGTTTTGTCGTGCGGTGGATTCACAGACAACACGTGAGCTCATGGAACAGGTGGAAATTTCGCATCGCCTTTTCAGAAGCACCGCGGAGGAAAATCTACCTTCTCCACCGGTTCACATTTTGAGCCCTAGACTGCAGTAGATGCCTCGGCTCCAAAGAGGGGTGGGGGTTGGGGGAAAGGGGGTTCTTGGATTCTCCTTACGCAAATGTATACAAACACATAAAAAAAACTACAGCACTGACCTGGTCGCCGCCGAACGGGTCTTTTCTTGCCGCTGCAGAAACGCACTTTGCTGAAGACACCCAAGAAATGCCTCTCGCATATCGAGCGAGGGTCTTTGCTGGGACTAGGTCGACGTTTAGAAGTGGATACCCGGTCGCTGTTCGACTCCCTTGCCTGTCGTTTCTGGCGGATCAGGGAGCTGGCGATCGCGGCCATCTCCCTTGCGGGCGAGCCGAACCGAACCTAAAACCGCGAGGCTGGTGGGCAGAGGGCGACAGTGGTGCAGTTTCTTGGCGCAAAAATAAAACGGTTAAAAAAAAAGAGAATCGACTCGATTCTGTCTCTAGATTCACTTGTGTTTTAACCAAATGTCATTCTGATTATTCTCCGTTTAGGAAATCCTTCGGGTCCCGCGCATCATTGCGCCTCAGACAGCATCTCCTTGGATAGAAGGGGCGGGGGCGGGGGGTAGTTGTCTACCAGTAGTTCAGCTGCTACGAGATCCCTGCACTGAACGACTAAGATTAACAGCGACCGATCGCGTATAAAACCGAGGCTGTAGTCCACACGTGCTGAATTATCAGTCACAAAACATTCAACAGTGTTGATAAGTTGGTGTCCCTGTGTGTCAGCCGAGCGCGCACGCTAGCTTCAGGTATGACAGGTGACCAGCAGCGCCGCGTCTGAAGAGCAAGACTGTCCCTTCGCGATCCTCACTGGCACAGCAGCCAATCCACTGTCTCCCTCGGTCCAGTTAAACGACTCGCATACTCCCCAAAAATCCTCCCATGAGGGACAGACGTCGACGGATTCGTGCAGGTGAAACTTTTTAAATATTTGATCCGTGCAGGTCTCGACGCGTGCGAGGTGACCGTCCACTTGTCTGTTCGGGGAGTCGGATAGCCTCTCTGCGCCCGTTGGTTCGGTTCCGAATGCACACCCCAAAACGCAGCCAAACAACCAATTCGGCGGAGTAGGCTGTAGGAAGTATGCAGCAGCGGCGCGGATAAAGGCTGCTGCTTGTCGTTGATAGGCAATAATCACAACCACTTGATAGTGAACGTTACGCTCCGAATGGTTCGGCAATATTCCCCACGCGTTCCAAAACGATAACGTCAGATGTTATCTAGTGAATGGGCTCTGCTCTCTCTTTTTCTTTTTTTTCTTTCTTGCTGCTCCACTCTCCTCTCTCTCTTCCTCGCTTGGTCGACAGTGGTTCTCTATAGTGCTATACCTTTCTCTCGTTATCTTCTTTCTCTTTTCCCAACTTGTTCTCTACGCAACCATACGTTATTGCGGTTCGGATTAGACATTTTCTCGGGTTTCATAAGGAAATTAATTTTTTTCATGAAGAAAAACAACAAAGAGATAAATCAGAGAGAAAGGGAGGGGGGAGAAAGTGAATGTTCGTGTAAGACCAGATAGTATGTGTGTTGGGCAGTTGCATATCTCTTAGGAGTTTACACACGTAAAGGAAGGGGGGCATTTTTATCCAACAATTTCAGAGCGGCCTGTGGGTCATACAATAGAGAGCAGCGTTTTACCTGTTCATAGATGAACAGGTAAAAAGGCTTCATCTGCAGACATCACATGCAGCAGTGAAATCCAAAATCTCGCTATACTAGGCTACTAACATAAGGATAGCTGGAGTTCCTCAAGAACAGGATATGCTCTAATACACTAACAATAGGGACATGCTTTAAACACTAGAGGATTGGCTGCAACAGGGTTCACAATGTGAGAACAGATGACACGGTGAGAATGGCAGAGACCCAACACAAACGACAAATGATTTAGGGATCACACACACTATAAAGAGAATATATAGCCCACCAATACAATGTCTAATAGAACTTTAACAAAGTGTACCAGCACCATGGAATAAATTAATATCTTTTCAGATGTGGCTAAGAAAAGGAAGTCTTTAAACTATTAATTTAAAATTACCCGTGCCACTTCTTTAAATCAAGAGGCATTCATTACCTGATAAGAAAAGGAGTGTTTTATGTGTGTTTGATCGGGCCTGTGTTAGCATGTGTGCGTGTGTTATGGAACGCCCAAAGGGTCACAATTCGCCAGAAACTGAGCGCGTAATTTTGGCGGCCGTAAAATACGCGGTTGAATGAGCTAGGCCTGGTCATTTACATAGCCAGTAGTTTTGAACTTCATTCACCCATTAATGACAACCAAGGGCACATTAGTTTACTACCGACTTTATGAGCATTCCACTCCTGTAGGCCTACGTGGCGTGATGCAATTTATAGCCTACACAATACTTACACATAGGCTACTGCATGAAATAGGCTACAGGCCTAAATGTAGAATGTAATAGCTTAATTCATTTCGTTTTCTCAAATGAAAGTCATGATATGAACCCAATTGGCTTCCACAAATGCCTCTACAATAAAATGGTCACTAGATGGCGTGGCATCTAGTGACTATACAGCAATCAGTTCAATGCCAGAGTTAATTCAGGATTTGAGGCTTTAGGCTATACACGTCCAAGAAATGTGTGTTTATTAGGTCAAACAAAAAATGTCTACTTGTGTTAGGTTAAGCAGATAAATCATTTATTAAATAACGGCAATACTTCAAGGTTACAGGTTGTAATTTGTAAACTGCTCTAAATGAGCCCTTTAGTGAAGCGGCGAATTGTGACCCTTTTGGCGTTCCATACCCCAGTGATAAGACGGCATGAAACATTTGGAGGCTTATTCGAGGTTGACATCCTCCTCCCAGACCCAGCCTATGAGGGAGAGGACAGCCTCTCCCCCGTGGGCTAGTGCCGCCTGCCCTTATGGAAGTTGGGAAAATAACGGATAAAAATGCAGCATCATGAACAGCTATACCCGTGGGATGCCCTCTGTGTATGTCAGATACTACATGAAGGACTAGCTACATAAAGGAAAGGTAGTAAGGAATGAAATGTAGGGATCAGTAAAGTTCCAAACATACAATGCTATTACACCAGTTAATTAGCCTATTTGAATTGGAAGTGTATGGAAAATATAGATATTTTATGACGGCAGAAATAACAAATCCCTTATGACTATTTATAATTTGTACTGTTTTACAGCGCTGTTCTTTTGGGTGTGTGTGTGACTAGGGGGCTCAGCATGTGGATATGAATTAATTTTTTTTCCTTCCACTGGAAACGGAAAGGAATTTCTGCATGGTGTCATAGGGAGAGAAAGATGAAATTGGACTTATTTCCTTTTCAGGAAAGGATACACTATTCTCAAATGAGTCTCTGCTCGATGTCCTCCCTCTAGAGTGAATTTATGTCCAGCTATTTCCTTCTGAGAGCTGTCCACAAGCCATAAAACACTGATGCACATTGCTCCAACTTAGTGGGGTGAAACACACTGGCTGCTATATACAGTAGCCTAATTGATTGTTCAAGTTAAAATGTCTGTCAGTGCCAGACGAATGTGCATTTGCTGAATAGGAAAAGGAATATTATGAAAGCTTGTATTTAATCACACTTGCTTTATAGATCTGATTTATTTTGAGTAGCAACGCTGTTATTCTTCAGTAATCTGTTATTCTTTTGTTTAAATAATTATTAATTTGTGGTGTGAGGTAGGCTACTGTAATACTATTATACTGTTCAGAGATGCTTATTGGGAATCGAACAAAACGAACGAAATAAGGTCTCGGGTAGGAAACCCTGCCGGAAGTGATGCATAGGCAATTTGTAGTTATCTCACTTTTTAAAAAATAGCCAAGTTAACGTAGGATGCTCACTTATTATGTTTTTAGAAACAAGCTATTGTAAAGGTATTGCAGATTAAGCAAAACATTTCCACACAGCAACTTTAAATAACTGTTGAAAGTAAGGATTTGTCTTTTTGTCTAGTCCAAGTATAGGCCTACATTTATAATAACTTGCATTCAGTATTTTTCCCTTCCAGCTACACAGCTTTCCAGTAACATCATCGTCATCGTCGTCGTTGTCATCATCATCTTCAGTAGGCTATCATCATAGCATCATCAAGCAATATCATACGGTTAGCCCTATCTGCAGTGCAGTAAAGAGGAGATAGAGCAGGGTAAAGGAATAGGGGTGTGGGCAGAAAGAAAGAAAGAGAGAGAGATCTTCATTGTCAAAACTACTGTTGCTATTTCGAAAACTTTTTCTCACCGTTTAATAAATGCTACAACAGACACTATCAGCACCCACCCGCTACTAAAGGCTTGGTTTCTTTATGTCTGCTGCCCTCTTGTGGCCAAAACAGAACCCCGTAGCACAGGAGTTCAGCTATAACGCATTTACTTTTTATCCTATAGTTATTTAGTCCGGCGTTAGCCCAGGGAAAAAAGCACTTGACTAAAAATAGCTTGAACTAGTTTTAACTTCATCAGTTTAAACATCAGTTTAAACAAAAGTGTAGCTGTACATTTCAACTGGTTGAAACCTTTAGCCATAGCCAGCTATTTACAAATTGTTCCTTTTGGACATTCATAAATAGGTAATATACATATGCAAATACAAAAATATATATGGTTATCTATAATGGTATATACATTATTTTAGCAACTATTTCAGTTGCTAATATTTTGTTGCACATTCACCACACAAGGTTCAAAGCAGGACAAACACGTGCATGACTGAGCAATGAACTAACGTTCTTTGAGCAATGACAAGGTAAATGTCTACGATGTTATCTATTACAATATTGTTTGCTTTACCTCTGTGAAGAAGCATCTATAATTACATTGTCTGGATGTTTGGTTTCCCCAAGAATACTACCTAAAGGTTTCTACATATGTTTTGGCTCATATTAAAGTCATTCACACTTTCAATGCAATCACAGAATTTTAAGTACAAAAAACAACATTATATCTACACAAAGGTTTGAAACTGGCTGTAATTAAGTGTTCTCCTGTATTCTCCTTCTCTCGTATTTAAACATCCGTCTGGAAAACAGGCAGATGCAAGCGTTGACAAAGGAAACAAAGGAAACAGGTGCAAACATTTAGGCCCAGTGAAACCGCATATCAGTAGAAGTCCCTGGGAGGCGATCTTGGCATTGCCCTGAATGTGAAAACCGAAACATTTTCTGCTGTTTCTGCTTTACATAACCTTATATGGGCCAAAGACCACAGAGCAGTGAACACTGCAGGGTCTTAAAGTAGGATCCCTGCAGGAAACTGGTTCAGCCTTCTGTCTGTATAATGTTTAGCCTGAACCTCTGGTTCTGCCACAGAATCCATCCATGTTCTGTGAATATTCTGTATGGAGCATTTTGCTCCTGGAGTATCAGATGGCAAGGGTTATAACTGTAGCTATGCAAATGTCTCACAATGTCAGGCAACATCAAAACTGTCCAAAAAGTGCAGATTTTCATACTGTTGTGTTTCCTTCCCTATTAGCAGAGAGCACTGCTCAGAGCAAGTTGAAAAAAGATCCTAGAGTTTTTAAATAGTTATATAAATCAAGGTTATATGTAACAGTCTCTTGGTGAAAGAGAGAAATATTACCTTCAACGGCAAACGTGCAATCACAGTTTGCCCTCTGTCTGTGTCCACAAAATGCTTATGAGCTGACTCATAATGTGAACATGAATTCTGATCGAGGTCATTAGGTTCACTGGCAGAGAGGCCGGAACATGATGCTGAGGATGACACGTCTTCATAACCAAGTTCCACAGATCCCAGTGTGTGATGCTGCTTTTGGTCCAACTACCCCAGAGGAATCAGCTGTGCTTAATGGAGTTTCTAATTGCCTCTGCCCTGAATTTTCGAGCCGCCTGAACTGAAACTGTTGGAGGTCCAGCATGTATGTGAGGGAATGAGGCAGGAGACAGCATTTACTAGGCCTGCGAAAACAGCAACTTGTCTCGATTTGACAAAACTGGAATTATTCTTTGCACAGCAGATATAATCTGTACGGAACAAACAAAAACAATAGCAATGCAGGGTAGGCCTATTGCTGACACATGAATAAAAAACATGACAGGCATTTTAGGCTTGTTGCCAAAAGGGTGTCTGAGTGGTGTGCATGTGTGTGCATGTGTATGTCAATCCTTTATTATGTAATAGACCCAACAGACTAAGGTATATATAGAGAGTATATATATACACAGGTATATACACAGAGTAGGCTTACAACTCTTTCAAAATCCTTAGTATTTAGACACAAAGAGATGAAAAGGGAGCAAGACCATTGTTTGCCTTTGGAAAAACACTCGTTCCCACTCTGACCTCGATGCCGACACTTGCTGAATTGCTGAGAGTATGACAGCTATAGCGCTATCCGTGGTGCTGAAACCTATGGCTTGATTGTTTGGGGGCCCTGAAGCTGACGTTTGGGGCCAAGTTTATGAATAGATCCCCGCATTCGTGCTTGTCATTTTGGCCGGCGGTAGATGCCGCAATTTGCAGTATCTGCTAAAGTGTTTGGGGTTGTTCGCCTTCGATAGTATATTGCGGGAATGACGAGTGTCGCGCATTGCCGTGCCGTCACTGCGCCGTGTCAGAGACGAAAGTCAGGACAGATGCAAGGAGCACAACGAGAGCCTCTCCACTGCAGACTCTAAAGATGTTACTCACAGACTCAAGTGGCCAATGAAACCACTCACCAACACCACCCCCTCCCCCTTTTCATCACTCAAGAGGGAAAGCATGCAAGCAAGGGTAGCTGTAGTCCTATGTTTGTCTCTCACCGTTGTTGATAGTGGTCGACTTCGATCGTTGTCCACAGAAACACTGCAGCATATGCGCTCCTTTCTGAAGGAATGGCCTCAGAATCCTCATTGATTTGGGTTGGTGGGAGCCTTCCTCAATCCAAGCAATCGGACAATGCTATCACAACACAGCAGGGTCAGGTAGCATAGCGTAGCCACCTCGACTATAGCAGCCAGCGCTCTATTGGCTCGCACTAGCCCTCAAATCGCCGGAAGGGCACAGTCTGCAGGACAAATTACGCTAAAATGAGGCATCTTGACTCTCTGTTGATCTTCTTCTCCTCTATCGACGGTCATTCGCGTCTCATAAAGCACTCCTGTGGCACGTCAGCCAACGCAAGGACGTTAGGATGCGTTCTTTAACTGTACATCCCCTGTCTACGCGTCTTTACCAGCAGCGGACGAAATAGCAGGAAAAGAGAGAGAGAGGAGACAGATTGAGGCAGAGGGAGGGAGGGAGGGAGGGAGGGAGAGAGACAGAGAGAGAGAGAGAGAGAGAGATGGTGCGAGCTGCACGCCAAAGTTAACTGCAGGGGTAAGTGACTGGCCGGCCACGGCTGAAGTAGGCCTAATGCGGAGCTGACAATCCATGGCGACAATCAGTCGATGGAATCACAGATAGCTGGACCCCAGAGCCATTTGTGTTCCCAATCCATCGTGAACAAGCGGGCAACAAATAGTCTACGTAATATACAACCTACAGTTTAGAAGTTTAGCGCACTGACGAATAGGTCTATTTGAAAATAGCCTATCTTTTAACTATTCCAAATGTAACTTCTTTGAGAAAGAGTCCAAACCAGATCCACCCCATGTAGGCTGATACTTTATACACACCATGTTAAGATGTAGCTCCTCTAAAGAATTTGAGCTTACATTATACAGTTCATTTGTTGGTCCAACGGTAGGCCTATTGGAATTCAGCACCAAGGACAGTGTTTGCCCCCCCAACGGCGGTTGAAAAACTGTCTTTCTAGGCCGGCTTTTCCTTGTATTCTTGAAGATAAATTACATATGGATAGGCTATGTTCTTTTTTCTTCACTAGACCTCAACGTATAAGCCTATACTTGATATTTGCGCAATAACAATCAATGTAACCTATTGCATAAGTCCAACTCGTTAACTAAAGGGGAATTTAAACAAATGTCATCATAATGCAATCCCACAAACTCTAATAGCCCATAACATAAAGGAACTAATAAATATTAAACTAACTAAGAAACATTCCACGATGATTTCACGCCAGTGAAACAACATTCTCTGAAAAATAGTCATGTAGTTTTTCCGTTTCCCTCATATCACAATGCTAAAATGCAGTTTTATATTTAATTTATGTGTAGGGCCTATATTTTCACAAAAATACAAGATTTTAACTACTAGTTTGAGCATCCTAATGAATAATGTCCCACAGGGTCGCAGGTGTTGCTCAAGGATACTGAGCAACACATGCGACCCTGTGGGACATTATTCATCACATGGTCGTATCCAACTTTGTCCACTAGAGGGTGCTGATGATATTCAGGTTAAAGTAACTAAAGTAAACTGAGATTTGACCATGTGAGCAGTGTGTGTGTGTGTGTGTGTGTTTGTGTGTGTGTGTGTCTGAAGAAGTGGATGTTGTCGTTCTTCTGTGCCCAGGTCATGAAGTGAACCACAAAATCCACAGTGCACAGGCATCACATCACACAAGCTATTTTACACTCTCTAATGAATGCTTAATCCCATTTCTTGTAAACATGCATCCATGTTTTCCAGCCGTTTCTATCTTTATTTGTGCCCCTGAATAACCTTGCACCAGAGTGACAATACATTACAATAAAAAACTAATTTAGGAATATGGCCATGCAACGTAATCTATGTACATAAAGGACACCTCAGGTTCGCAAAAAGGCTCAACGACAGCATTAATACTGATAACAAAAGGTTACAGCAAGTCCTCGTGCAGTAGGGGGATCTGGCATTAGACCCAGAGTAACAGATACAGCGATGGTGCTGTATTTATGCAAGGCCGACTACTGCCCCTCTGCAGAGCTCATCCCCTCTATGCCAAGAGACAGAGAGAGAGGGAGAGGGCGAGCGAAAGAAATTGATTATGCAGAGGGCCAGAGGGTAAAGGGGCTAACAAAATTGCCATGCAACCTAACTGTAATAAGTGTATTAAGCATGAAGATTTATGACTGAGGCACACTTTACATACATATATATCCAGTGCCCTGACCCACCCATAAAAATGGTTTGTTTATGTACTGGACAATTAGTAGTTTGTAACCTGTTTTTTCTAACCCAAAACAGGCAAAACTGTAAAATAACTTGTATACTGTATGTAGCTACACTTTGTATGCGTGGACCTATTATCACAGAATGATCTCAATGGTTCTTTTCAAATTAATAAAAATTTTAAAGAAATGTATAAGTGTGGAATAATAAGATGCTTTAATAACAATATAAAATGTTATTCTCTTCTGCTTTAGTGTATCTTGTACATCGGTCCATCAGTTTCTCTAATTTTTAACGCTCCTTGTATAGGTTATGAAATAAAATAAGTAATAATACAAATTATATAATATTTATAACATAAAATTCATCATTAATTTTCACATTGAACAGCAATGTGATATACATTAAAATATTTAACAAATAAGGGTTTATCACTTTTGTGAGAAAGTGATTCAATAAACCTTAACATTCCTTTGTAAATAGAATTAATGAATGTATATATATACAGTATATATATATATATATATATATATATATATATATATATATATATATATATATCAGAGTCCTGTCGAGTTTATATTTGGTCTGTGATGTAAGTACAGTATTCAGTTT
>JAOEHI010000009.1:2633034-2674688 GCA_025447815.1 Percopsis transmontana
TTTTTGTTTGTATGTTTGTATGTTTTTATGTATGTATATATATATATATATATATATATATATATATATATATAAAGAAAAATTAGTGTCCATAAGATGATCTGGAGAGGGGATAATTTCATAACCTAAAATAAATCAAGAAAGAAGTAATTCTGAGGTCAATTTAATTTGTTTACATTGCAAGAAAACAAGCCACTGAGTGTACTTTATATAGACAATTTGAAGGAGAAAAAAAATCTCCCAGCTTTTAATATTTTAGGCTATGCTTATTATTTAAATATGCACTACACACTAAAATTATTATATAATGTTAGAACAGTCTCTAGTAATGTATACAGTATATAGCTTATTGTCTACAACAGATTTTAAGGCCTAAACAATAAATGGTATTTACGTACATCATATGAAGAGTATGAATCATTACTAAGTTGTGCTATCTGTGGTATGCTAAAAACCGGCAAATAGCTTATAAATTGTACTACAGTATCAAAAGTACCCTGACAAATCCATCAGATGCCAGAGTGACATCTGTCAGTGTTTAAATTAATTGCACACAGTAAAGAGTAAAGGCAGCTTTGGCAACAATAAAGTTTCTGTTAGGGTTTACTGGTGTCTCGTGTGAATCATCAGGTTCACATGGTTCCCATTCTTAATGTCCTCAAAAAAGGAGAGGGTTCCCCACAGTCCTGATCTCATGGTAATATTGCTTGCTCTGTATTAGAAAATAAGAAATGTGTTGATTAGCAAAGAAAATGCTTGTTTTTCTAACCACCACACTGTTAAAGTGTGTGCATACATTCTGAAGCAGAACAATGTTTGTCTTAACACTTTTTGTGAACACAGGCATGACACGTTAGGCCACTTCCAATAGCTTTTTCCTACAAATCAGTTTTTTTTAGGATTATAGCATATTGTTGCCAGATACTACATGGACCTATAACACAATTCTGCCACATTAGTTCCGATAAAAAACAGATTACTGACCTTTTATGAGTCCACTTTTCTAAATGCATGCCAGGTAATGACTTATGCCCAACGCCCTCAGCCCCTGCTCTTGTGGTTGGCATAGCTGGGGAAGCCGAACTGGCAGAGCATCAGGTTGGAGTAACACAGGGGCATGGAGCCATAGATCTGTGCCAGCTTGTTGAGGCAGTAGGACCTCTGAAGTAGGTGTTCAGGTCGGTGCCACATACCAAGGTACCCGCTACGAGCATCCTTCTCCAGGTTGCGGAGGTCCACGGGCTTGACAAAGACCCCTGAGGGACTGCATGTACTGCTCTTTGACCTGGATAAACGCCAAGACCCCGGCTGTTGATTCAAATATACCGCTACTGCAAAGTTCATAGCAATGTCGTCACAGTTTTGCGTTTCATCCACCAGTGAATGCACAGCTTCAGGTTGTTTCTGGAACATCTGCAGGTAGTGTTTATGGAAAAAGGCAGCGCCAATCAGCACCATGGAGTACCTGCAGTGGTGATACAATTACATATTCATTATAGCCATAGAATTAACCAATAGAGGATCAATGTTAACATAAAACAGGCAGAACACAGGCTACCATTTGCAGATGGTTCAATTTAACCAAAGAAAGGTAACCTACCTGTCACCTCCACCCAATTCTGGATCCTGAAGCTCAAAGCTGCCATAGCTAAACACTCCTCCAGTAGCAGCGACATGTTTCCGGGGGACAAACCCAACGATCTGATCTGGAAATTGCTTGTCAAACAAAAATACAAACAACTAATAGTTCATCAATTTGTAAAGTAAGTTTTTATATGAAACAATTAAGCCCTTTATAGTCAATCTATTTATAAGGCACATAAGCTATTAAATAATGTAATGCTTACCTTCCAGACAGAAAACGCAAAACTGATGTCGGGAACACTGACCAAGGTGTCGTCGTCCAACATCAACACGGCTAAGGGTCAGAATAAAGACATACTCTTAAGTAGAACGACTTCTGAAACATACATAAACACAAGCCACCACTAATACTAACCATCTGTATCAATCTCTGGGAATGGTTGCAGTCTATTGCTCATGCGATTGACGCTCTGCTCCTTGAAGACGACAGGGACTGGATGAGGCCCCATGGTGTTCCATAACTTCTCTGGGGTCTGTTCCCCAACATTATTCCAAACAATGATTATCCGCTGAATATGAGGCACTGCCTGGTAATGGTTTAGTAGTTTAAGCAGGAGGTCTGTTCGATTATACGTTTGGATGATAACTGTAAATCTCTCAACCGTCTCTGTACCATGAATATGGTTGCTTGTTACGGTGGGCGTTGCTCTATGCAAGACTCCCAGGACACCTACTCGGTCCTCCGCCTGGGGTAACAGGGCTGTCAAAGCTGCACCAACGACCAGAAGCAGGAGCAGTACAGGTAAAAGCAAATATGCCCGCCGGAGACTGCCCCATCCACGAGGAACCCTAGAAGAGACCGTTACATGATCATCCATGATAGGTTGTGTGTGCATCGTTCTTAGTGCAACTTTTTACCCCCAGGAATAACGCGCTGTCTTTACATGAAGCACAATTTTGTTTGGCATTAAAACAACAGATTGCACAGAAACGTCTTCCTTTAGCCATATGCTCTTATGAGTTGTTTCATAACTCATACGTTTGTAACGTTAGTTCGGCAAATGTGAAAAGTAAATTATTTATATATATATATATATATATATATATATATATATATACACACACACGTATTGCTATAGCATAACCTACTATAACTTGTTAAGCCTAACTGCGGAATATAGTAAATCATTTAACGTTACCTCATTTTGTCCTCGTCCAACTTTAATTCACACGCAACGCCATATTGTTTTATACCAAGAAATAGGCTAAAGGAAGGAGCTCTAACAAGCTAGAAAATTAGATACAATATTGAAAAACTATGGGATTACAATAGCGCCAGAACTCCGTAAACTTTGTGTTTTGAATTTCGTGCTTGTAAATTGATTGTTCGTGTCCGGATGTGAAGACTCGTGAACAAGTGCCAAAGGTCACGTGAGTGTGTATTTTGAATATCGTGCTCGCGCATTGACGTTCTGGACGATTCGCAAATGTGCAATTTAATTTCGCAATCTTGTATCATGGTATGTCTAATTATTATGCTCACAACATTTATTATAACATTTGCGACCATTTGTATTTTTCTTACACATTATGATACAAGCTTGCGAATTAAATTACACATGTTAGAATCCTCACTTGCAGACACGAACCTCAATTTACAAGCACGACATTCTAAACACAAGTTTACGGAGTTTTGGCATTATTGTAATGTCATATGGAAAACGTCTTATTTACAACATGTGAAGGGTTATAACAGAAGGCAATTTCGTAGATCTGTGCCTTAACTCGGAGACTAAATTCTTGTAGACTAACGTAACTGCATGAACTTTCCATTTAATATTCCAACCAACCATGGATGTAGTCTAAGGAAGCGGAAGTTCTCCATATCTAAAACATTATTTTACTTTTTTTTAGATTACCCATGATGGTTGTGGAAGAAGATGTCTGAATATATTTATTAGGTTAAACATATTTTCATGTTTTTAACAGCAGATGCTTTATTGTGAGTAATAATTTCTTGCCACGGTTAATGTGGTTAATGTCAATGAATCTAGCGTCCCATTAACACAAGCGCGCTGCGCTCCCTGTTGACAGCAATGAGTAGCAACTTCCGTAAGATAATTATCGGTAAAAAGCATCGAAGATTGGAACTTGGAGTGATACAGTCATAGACTTATCACTCACTTATCACCTATAGATACATTTATTTGTTCCTTATTTAGGTGCATCTCGCTTGCCGAAAAATATGCGATTGGTTCGGTAACGGTTCTGTAATTTATACATAATTTCTTCCCAAACGTCCATATCTAGACCACTACAAACATCAACTTACCGCATGCGTTAGTACAGTTGACGTGTTTTAGTCGATCTCTTATTTAAAAGTTTTTGTCTAACTAACTTACATTGGATATGTCTTTTGCACCAGCTTCTGTTTGGCCAGCGGTCCCGCTTTCCAATGGGTTGCAGATCCCAATACTTGGATTAGGTGGGCTTTATTTTATTTTCGCTGTTATGAAATACATTGAGCCTTCATCAGTAGAAGTGAGGTTAGAAATATATAGTTTTAAAAAAATCTTACCTTACTTCTCCTGCAGTAATACCTTTTGAAGTAACCAATATTGTTGAAATTATTATTGTTGTTGTTGTTATTGGTGGTGTTGTTACTGCTTTATAGGCACATCACATAATGGAGGATACTCCCATGACGCCATTGTGTATGCACTTCGTGAATGTGGAATGCACCATATTGATACAGCAAAGCGTTATGGATGTGAGGAAGAGCTGGCTTTAGCCATCAGAGAAAGTGGGGTGCCAAGAAGTGACCTGTGGCTCACCAACAAACTCTGGCCAGGGGACTACGGATCTGCCAAGAAGGCCTGTCTGAATTCATGCTCCCGGATGGGGGTAGAATATTTTGGTATGGGTATGCTAAACAGTACTGTAATTTCTGTCCATCAATAACTAAAGCCACAATTATCATCACCTGAGAAAGGCACATCACTGACACAAATTTTTTTGTAATCGCCTAATGCCCTCAAAATAAATTATTTTATGTGACTATTTGTGCCTGTGCAAATGTGCCTGACCTAGATTTTCTCAGCCTCTGTTATTTTTTTCTTGTTTAGTCGGTGGAAAACGGTCGTTACTAAATTGCTGTCTGTATGGGTTTTCAGACCTGTACCTGATGCACTGGCCAGATTCGATGCAATCAGGCTGCTCAAACCGCGAGGTGAGGGCTCAGACCTGGAGGGCACTAGAGGAACTTTATGAAGAGGGTAAGAACCGCAGAAGATGTGTGTTAAATGTGGATACTGGACTGAAATAGTAATTACGACTGGGCACATTCACATATTGGAAGAGATACAGCGGGTTACAGCCCATCTTCCTATACAGGGGTGTGTCGTGCTATTGGAGTGAGCAACTTCTTGGTCCACCACCTGCAGCAGTTGAAAGACGACTGTAATGTGGTGCCACATGTAAACCAAGTATGTATCTAAAAATGTTATGTTGTTATACAGTAAATGTACAGCAGTAGAGACAGAGATGTTGAATGAGGCTTTACAAAGCAAGTGCTGTTTGAACAAACATTGAAATCTATTATTTTCTGTGTGTACCATTAATGTAATCCATCAGGTGGAATACCATCCATTCCAGCAGCCCAATCAGCTGATGGAATACTGTCGTGAAGAGGGGATCGCATTCGAAGGGTACTGCCCCCTGGCGAAAGGGCAAGCTCTTAGCCACCCTACTGTGGTTGAGCTTGCACAAAAATACAGACGCACACCGGCTCAGATCTGCATCCGCTGGAGCATACAGGTACTCTCATGTGAATTACTTTCATTTACAAAGTGCCGTACTAAATGTTTCCCCATCTCAGACATTGTCGATGTTTTGTTCTTACTATACGTTACCGTTTCTTCTTTCACGTTTCCTCTCAGAATGGAGTCGTTACAATACCCAAGTCTACCAAAAAGGAAAGGATTCGGGAAAACTGTGAAGTGCGTAAAAAATACATTTAACTGTTGCATGATCAAATATTAACTTAAAAAAAATGGTGTGACACATACAATATCTTAAACCAGTGACCTAAACTCACTAACATAGCTGCCATACCCTGGTTATAACCTATCTTTTCTAATTCGAACCACTGACTGCTCCACCAACCCCCCCCCCCTCCCGCCCTCCCTCCAGGTGCTTGGGTTTCACCTGGAGGAGATGGATATGGCAGCAGTGGCCAAGTTGCATGATGGGAGACATGTGAGCTGGGATCCGACACATGTGGAGTAACACAAGGTGTGTCAGTTCTTAGAAGGAATTCACCAATGCAGGCCCTTCTCAGTGCAAAAATTAATTAGTCTGATTTGTTGAAGTATACCAACTAAGATTGACACTCAAAACAAAAATAGTTCACCACCCACTCTCTGGCTTCTGAAGAGGTGCTAATTCATGCTCCAATACTCAAAACAGAGTGACTCAACAGTAGCCACAATAACAAAGTAAATGGAGAGTGAATTGGATGGGTAAATTATAGACTAGATTGAGGTTAAAATCTTACTTAGTATGACTGCCATGCATGAATCACTCTCAGCCGTCTTCTATTTTTTGTGTTTTGTTTCTTTCTTCACAAGGATGTGGATGTATGGTGACTGTTACAGTATATTAACACAATCTGATCTTAACATTATTTTAGGATTCTAGTCCTTTTTATTCACAGGGCTTTCTGTTCAACAGGTGTTTGATTTCACACTCTCCCCACAAGATATGAACCTCATCAGGGAGCTATGCTGCGATACGAAGCTCATCCATCTCAGCTACCCGCTGTGGAAAGGATAGACACACATGCATAACATGGACACATCCACACACTCAAATGACTGAATATGTAGTGGGAATTAAGTCAGTCTTTTTGGAAGGATATAAAGTAATTGTCTCCTATATGATCCTAGAGATGAATGATTAAACGCAGATGAAAGTCTGATCATGAATATCACTGATAATGTGACGAGATGTGAAGAGAAGTTTCACCATCTACCCTTATTTATGTAGTTGGTGCTGGTCTACAATACCCTAAAATCGAGAAGATCTTTACAATAACGTTTGTGTCTCAAAGAAAAACTTGATTTGTAGAATAGAAATCTGGTGACCCTTCTTTAGAACTGCTTGCTATATAGCCCAGAACAGTGTCACAACACTATATCTAGGGGAACACTAATTGCACTGAACAAATGTACAACATTAACTCGGGTTATATTTCTACTAGGAGCAGGAACTAGAACTGATTGGCACAGGGAGAGATACGTAGTCCTTACTAGTTATCTAAAGATGTGTAATGAGTAATCATGTTATCACAGCAGAATATGTTAGTTAATAAATACCTCACCTGCAGAACATGATCTGGTTTCCCTGATTTAGTTTTTTAATGTTGTCTTCTAATCATTTTATTGTAATTTGGTAACCAAGTGGGTTCTGATTGTTCTTGATAGTAGTTTTAAGTATTCTTAATTTATCTTGTATTTGTTTCTGGTTAGAGGTATTGCTTTATACAGGTTTTCAAAATGTTTTTTCCAAACCATTTTGAACTGTTAAATGTTTATTTTCGTTTTTGCTTAATTTGTTCCATCTTTCCCAGAATTGATTTTGGTCAATGGAGTCTTCAATTTCTTTTAATTTTTGATTGTAATGTTGTCCTTTTTTTCCCTTTAGGGTCCGTTTGTATCCACTCAGGGTTTCGGCGTGATTCTGACGCAGGTCTGTGTTTTGCAGAACATGATCTGGTTTCAGTGTGTGTCTTGGGGTCTTGTTTTAACATATGCCTTGTCATTCAGATAAATGAGTAAGCTTACTTAGTTAAGCAATTCCTAAATAATTACTCATATATACACAGTACCAGTCAAAAGTTTTAACACTTTCCTCACTCTCCCTCTCTCTCTCTTAATTCAGCTTTATTAGCATGACAGTTATTACAACAATATTGCTAAAGCTAAAGGTACAATAACAATAGAAAACTAAACAGTAGTTACAGCAGTCACAATAACATTAAGAACAGAGATAATCGGTATCACTTCATAGACTCTGCAACAAAAAAAAATACTAAAGTGAAAATAAATTAATGAAAGGTAACAGTTTAAGGCAGGTCACGGTAGACTCAGGTTGTCTTTATATCTTTATATCTTTGACAGTAAAAAGATATTCAGCCAATTTATAATCTCTGTTTAGGGCCCGATAGCAACTTAGTTTGTTTTGTGTTTTGGTTTGATCGTTTGATTGTAGTAGGCCTTTTTGGTTTGTTTAATAATTTGGTTTACTCTGATTTGTGATTGTAAAGCAATGCTGATCTGAGATGGAACGATGTTAGGTGTTGGTTGGTTAGTAAGTCTCATGACCAGAAGACTGAAAGTACTCTTTTTAAGGTTCAGTTCTTGGGTTTGTAGTGCTTCAAATTGCAACGTATCTTGGGGACTTGATTTAAGATGCATCCAAAATGTTTGTGTTCTTTTCTTGACCTAATTCTGCCCTGCATGCATTGGTGGGTGTTTTTCTTTGTATATTCAGTATAATTCTGCAGAATTCAGCCTGTATGGCCTCTATTGGATGCTTGTCCCATCTAGTGTAGTCATGCTGACTGAGTGGAGCCCATACTTCACTTCCATATAGCGCTATTGGTGCGATTATGCTATCTAATAGTTTAGTCCAGATTCTGATTGGTATTTCTAGTTTATGGAATTTTCTTCTAATTGCAATAAAGGCTCTACAGGCCTTCTACTTTTGCGCATTCACTGCCAGACCAAATTGCCAAACTGCCAGACCAGAGGTACTTATTTTGAGCCCCAGGTAATCATAGGACAGGGTATGCTCTAGTGCGGTGTTTCCTAGAGTGAACATATGTCTGCTTTACTGAGATCTTGGCTTTTTCTGGAAGATCATTATTTTAGATTTTTTAGAACAGTAGGGTCTGTTTTGACTTCCCTGTTGTACAGCTGCTGGTAGTCAGCTCTCAGGGTCCCTGGGGCTTCTCTCAGTAACCTGCTTGTGTGCTTCTTTTTCCCTGCTTCACTAGTGATGTCATCAGGATAGCCTATTGCTAGGTTACTCAAGCTCCGCCCACTAGGCTGCTGTTGAAAAGTATCCATTTGTAACTGTTGACTTGAAACTAGCTTCTTTATGTCTTGTCCGCTGTTCTTCCATCTGTATGTTTTCCTTGTCCTATCCTATTTTTTGTTTGTTCCTCTGGTCCAAGTTATTATTTTGTTGTTTGGCAGTGGTTAAAATGAAGCTAAATGTTGCTGAGGAACATTTAGCTTCAATTTTTTTAAACTAAATGTTATGGTCAATTAATAGATCCAATATTTCTGCCAAGTTGCTCACCTTTGGAAAACATTCTTGAAGATTATTTTAATGTTAGACTTGTCATTGTACTCAATCTAAAAATAATGATTTTTAATCTATTTTGCAGGAGCTCATTTTGTATGTTGCTTCTCTCTCTCTCTCTCTCTCACACACACACACACACACATACACACACACACACACACACACACACCTGAAATCAAAACCAATGACACAAAATTGCAGAGTTAGCAATATCATTTAATCCTTCCCCCTCATCTTAGAATCACTGTTGTACATAAGTTACAATTTGTTTTCTCAATTTCACAGGCTGTTTTTTTTTTCCTCTCTTCAAACTTCCAGTTTGACCTCCCTCTTGTATCAAACAAAAAAGCAGATTGTATTATACAAAAATGCAAACCAATTTTCACACAGTGAATTCTCTTACAAAGTCATAAAATGGCGTAATAATGGCTACATCCACATTGGAGGAAGATAATTCTAGACATTCCTTAATGGAGTATAATATACATATAAAAACTTTTTTCTTGCTGAAATCAAACCTGTACCTTAATTTAAGAGATATCTTACAAGGGAGTAATCATATAAAAAGCCATTTGTGTATTTCCCCAGAAAGACTGGGAATAAAATGTGAACCTCAAACAGCAGTAACAGAGTTCAGTGGTCATGAGAGGGGTTCATTGGCTACGTAAATAAAGGGTAGGCAAAAGTTTCACTCAGAAACAAAACAAAAGTAAGATAATATTGAAATGAACATCATTGTTTTTTACTCATGAAAACTACCCAACACATAACCAGATCCCAACTCTGCACAGCTACAGGCTTAATAAGCTCGCCTGCACAGACCTATCAGGTCCCAAGTATGGCAATGCGAGTTTAGTGAGGCAACATAAAGCTTAACCCCTTTACAGGTTACCAATTTGTGGCTAAACCTCATCTCCTGTTTTCACGGCTTGTTTTGAAATTGGGTCTAAATTGCTTCCTAGAGTTGAATTTAACCAGTAGCCAATCTCTTGTGAATATCTCCTATACATGCTTCAACAGCAGAGGTGATGCACCCATCACTGTAAGACTGAGGGACAAGGGGACATGGGTTTACCCTCATGTAGTCCATTACAGAAATAAAATGGAGGAACACAGAACAAACCTAACTAGGTCAATAACTTAAACAAAAATAAAATTTAGAATTATTGCATGAGTCGAATGATTTGGTAATTTGCGTGAAAGTCGAAGTAAATATTGTGTCAAGAGTCTCAATTTTAATCAGAATCATGCCAATTGATTTTTCCCAGGTTATCTCATGCTGTTTAAACAGACAGGGAGCGTTTATTGAGGAAAAAAGGCCAACCTTTCATCAGGGACTTGTGGACCTGCTTCTTGGGGGGGAACCCCCAACACAATTTCTAATACCTCAACACCATCACCCAGTACGGCACACTGATGTGGGGGAAAAAAGCCATAGTCAGGGTACATGTTCTACAATACAATCTAGCACACACACAAAAAGTCTCAAATTTTCCAAAGTTACAGAATTTTGTCTCCTTCGGAAGCATAGTCTATAAAGAACATTTTCTTTGTTTGAACACAAAAAGATTAAGTGAACACACATCAATGCGCACAGAAGTCCTTCGTCTGGGAAAGGATAAAGTCTGTGTTGGCAACCAGTGGACAGAAAACAAAAACAAATAAAACCTTTTTGCTGATTCTAAGTAGAGATCATTTAATATAAATGCTGAGCGCGTAGAATAAGAGGTGGCACATTAATAGTGCTTTAGTATATTAATGTATGTATACATACTCATATGTATAAGTGAGTTGTGTACCTAAATTATAAAATGTAGCAAGGAGCAGCCCGAGAGGCTTAAACGTGTGGTTGAAAACAAAAACAAAAGAAAACCAAAAACATTCACTCTAGAGGTTCTGACAAATTGGTAGCAAAGACACCCGGTGGAATAAACCAATGAAATATGTCAGTCAGAAATATGAACAAAAATGACAGCCTATTTGCTTCTATGTCCAATTTGCCATCAGTACCCAGGGATCCAATTAACCCAGTTTGTCAGTCCCTCAATACCGCTCTATTCACGTAACTGAAGGCAGAACATTAAAACAAAACCACCTCTTTCCTAATCTTTTAACCGTTTGAAGCAACAGGGACTCGCTGTAATTGTAGCCAATCATGTCAATTGTTTAACAAAAAGGGCTCCTTATTGAGCATCAGTAATAAACAAAGTACATGAGAGGTACAGACCATCAACAGCGGTAGTGGTGATGATAGAAAAGCTGTGAGTCATACAAATTGTGATATGGCGAATGTGAAATTTGACTGTTCACCATTTGGAAGATGTAAATACATTTAATTGTTTATCAATGCACTCATCGAGTCTTGTCTAAATAACAGTGTAATTCATTTTTTCTACTTAGCACCCTTAAATAATTTACTTGACTAACTTGTACAGCTAAAACTACCCAAAAGCCCTATTAGCCTTTCTAAGAGTACTCGTTCGGTTTCTTTAATACCACTTACACCACGTTATAGATGCCATATGGCCAAATGGAGGACAAACGATCCACTAAGCTATTTATAGCCGTCACTCCAGATTGAATGGCTTTGGACTGCGCTGCTCTTCGTGTAAGCCCCACCCCCTGCATCGTGACAGCGTAAAGCACGAGAAAGAAAAACATAAGGGAACGCAACTTCATAGAAGTTAAGAAGAACCAATGACAAGATAATCCCAATGGGGAGGCCTTCTGTGTGACCAGATAGGAAGTTCTGAGGAGGGAAAAAATAAAATCTGCTTCACCCTAAAATCCAGTTTAGACTAAAAGGTAGGATTCACCAGAGTCCTAATGAAGTACTTACTAGTACTTTCTAGTCTGTTGATTTTTGTGGCATGGATGGTGCTGTGGAAAATTCTACAGCACAAATCGACAGCATGCCAGCCGTTCAGATCACAGGCAGGAGGAAATGCAACCAAACCACATCAGGTCACACCCCAACCTTGAGAAGCACGTAGGAGGTTCCCATATAGAAAACACGAGGAAAGCTTATCAAAAAGGCGGATTTTTGCAATCTTTAAAACAGAATGCGTTGGATAAATATATAATATACTGCTTTTCAAGTATGAAACAGATATATGATGTATTCATAAAATGCACTAATAAAAATCATACTTCTCATGGTGGGTGATGAAGTGCATGTGGCATTAGCATGACTAATATTACACCTTGCCTATTGTGTGTCTGAAATTGAGCTGAGGACTGGTCAAATGTTATACTGCTTTTCCCTCCCCACACCATCGTTTTCTGGCCAACCACGTTTTACAATTCAGGGGGTGGGTACTCCCACGTACCGACCATCACACTTGCTAGTTTGTTACGACATCTTTTGTCAGTTACGATAAACAACAAATGTTTTAACTTAAAAAGGGGTGTGCATATCTGCGTTGCAGCTGGTCTGTTCCACTATCGGCAATTTCTCCTAATCTTTCTGATCAACAAAAGCACGGTCAAGGGTGCATCAAGCCAAATACTTCAGCCATCATGTTGAGATTTAGGCTGCAGCCATTAGAATTAATTTGTATGAGCACTGCTATTATCACCACCACTAACTGGTTCGCTGGTCAATCCTTTGAGACTTCTTAACCTGTAGCCCCATGCAGAAACAAAAATAACAACAAATATAAATGTTATCAAATGCCCTGGTTTCCAGGCAATGAAAGTCATTTAAAAAAAGCTCATTCACAGAACAAAAAGAAAGAAAATTCATATCACGGCAGATACTGCTCATCTTCTAAATAAAATGTGTGTGGCTGTGCATGCTTTTTAATCGAGTGTTTGAATGTATGTGTGTGTGTGTAAGTGGCCTAAGAGCAGGAATGGACTACACCATTTTTCTGTATCTCTGAATTCCCGGCTCCTGGATCAGAACACAGGCTCAACGAAGATGTTTTATTGGTGAGCGACAGCATGGACCCACCCACCCCACTTTCCTGCAGGCCGCTAGAGCCGTTTGACACCTCCCTAAAGGGCAGGGGAAAAAAGAAAAGACACAAAGGGAGGGGATAGTGAAATATCGAATACATGTATATCAAGCTAATGTTAGCTTGAATTGCGTGTACTGCATTTATAGATCAGATAATAATAATAAATAATTTATTTATTTATGGAGCACTTTTAATCACAGCGCTTTACAGAAAGAATACAATTAAAATACAACCAATACAATAAAAACTTTCAATTAACACTTGAAATGTCCATTCATCATAGATGAATGGACATTTAAGACTCATACGCAGCAGTGAATAAGTAGGTCTTAAGCTTTGATTTAAAAACCTCAATTGAACATGCCAGTCTAATATCTGCTGGAAGAATGTTCCATATATGGGTGGGAAGTATTTGGTGTGCTTTTGCACTCACCCAAGACTGAAAGCGATCTCCTCTAGCTGCGTCTTGTGCTCTGGCTGTCCGTTCTCCGCAGCCTTCATCTTGTACTCATGGCTGTCCTGTTCACGTCACATTTATAGAATTACTACAACCGTAATCCTCACACACACTGGGTTGTTTTCCACACCAGTAATGCATTTTATGATTTATGTGTCATTTTTACATGCAAGATCTAGTAGGGCGTTTCTAAATGAAGTGTAAACATGCATTACTGTTAGCATTTTGCTTCCAAACAACATGGAACCCCCCCCCCCCCCCGAGAACCACACCGCCACCAATTTCAATATAAAACTATGTTTGTGATACAGGGACCCATTGTTTCTCCACTCTGCCCCTAATGAATAATCAAACCCCTTCATTTAGAGTTCATTAGTACTAGCTCATAGACCCACTGAGACACTCCTCGTGCCTCAGTATAAACTACCACAGCCATCTTATGTGCGCTCCACATCCCCTTCCTCCTCACCATTATCTCAAGGGTCCTCTTGCCAATCTCTCTCTCCACCTGGTGAAGCTCCATGCTCAGCTGTTCACTGGAGACCGCAGCCGTGGCTCCCCCTGCTGGCCACTTGGGCTGCTGGGCTGCAGCTGCTTGGCTCTGGCTATGCTGCACAGACTGGCCTGCCAACACACTGGCCTCCCTCTGCAGCAGAGTAAAGGAGGGAAAGACAAGGAACAAGGGGATAATGTCAGACAATGGATAAACAATTTAGAAGGGGGGGGGGGGTGTCACCATTACAGACTATTGTAATTCCAAACCACTGTTATTATACAATACAATCACGGTCAACTTGGTTATACACAATGAAAAATAAAAGGAAAGAAAATTAGAATAAAACATGACCAACTACTACTAGAATATGCAGCCTGCAATGTAAAACTATGAAGAAAAATTAACAAATACCACTAAATTTGACCATTAATCACTGGTGATTAAAAATCTTTAACTATAACTAAATATAGGCTTTTCGGTGAAATTTCAAGATATTTCTGGTTCTGAAATTTGCGTTTTATTTTATATTTCATCCATGCCTGTGCTGGCAAGAGAAAGTCCACTGACCTCCATGCTGTGTATCTGGGTCTGTTGGTTGATCTGCTGTGTCACCTGCTGAAGCTCCATCTTCAGCTGCTCTCTGTCCTGTGCTGCCATGGGGAGGCTGGGCGAAACACAGGAGGTTACACTAGACCTTTTACACTACATTCACCTACTGCAGTCAAATAGACTAGGCTTACATTGATAATATCACTACTACAGGATTTGTGTTTTCATGTTAAAGCTAAAAACCGCTTACCGCTCACTGAAGTGTCCCTGAGGGGAAGCGCTAGGCGGGTGGGAGGGGTAGGAGGCACCTCCCCAGCCACGGTTTCCATAGGAATACTCGGCTGCAAGCGAGAGGGCAAGATTAGTTTACAAATAATGCCGCGATGAGCCAAGAAATATTAGGAGCATTAGAGGCCCTGTCTGAGCATAACGCCATTTACAAAACTACCCTCGCGGTGTCAATTTAAGTCAACCTCGGATCAACCACAACGCGTTTCTTACCAGCCATGGCCATGTGTTTAGAGGAGGCATTCTGGGGTGCTAAAGCCAGGGCTTGCACAGGGCCGGTGGCCTGGTAGCCTGTCTTAGAGGTGCGCGCGATCGCACCGAAGCGCGACACGGTGGGCAGGGTGCCAAAGGGGATGAGGTCATCTTCCTTCACTTCTGCCTCCAGGGAGGGGTCCCTAAGGCCCTTCCCCTCCACATTCTGCAGAGCAAATAGTGACAGCACAAGAGGACCGTGTCAGAGGGTCACACCTTCACCTATCACACACAATGAAGTCCAACACAATATCAGCAGTACTCACCATTATTTCCATGGGAGCCATCACGTCTTTAAGTTTGCCATCCTTGGTGCCAATGTAGGAACCAATGGTGTCACAAGACCAGGGGGAATACTGGCCTGCATAGCCGGGCTCCCTGCACTTCCCAAAGGCTTTGGAGCTTTCCTCCCCATACTGCAAAGACAGCAACGCCAAATTAACAACCAAGCGGTATTGTATTTTTCCCCACAAAGGCTACAGAGTTTGGATGGGTGTCAGGCAGATAAGTGTGCAGCCCAGGTAGTGCTGACCTCTGGCGGATAGTCGCTGGGGAAGGTGTGTGAGAGGGTGGGGGAAGCAGCAAAGGGGGGTGGGGAGATAACCTTCCTCTCCTCCAGCTGGGACAACAGCTCCTGGCGGCGACGGTGCAGATAGTCCAGGCTACGATGGGGACGACCGTACGGTGGCTCCTAACACACACACGTTGTCAGTAATGTGTTCTACTTTGTAGGTACAATATTTATTTGCTTACGGGTTTAAAAGGTACAGGAGATAAAAACAGATTAGAGCAGATGCTACAATGACAATGTTGTTGCAATTCTTTACAATGAAGGCACTGCTAATTTTCATGTATACTATTATATTAAATTAGCCTATTTCTACAGATGAATGTTCTTTGCGTTTTGTTTATCTACTTTTAAAGTTCGTTGAGCTTCATACAAGCAGGACACCTTGTGGACAGAAGGAGAAGTGTGTGTTTGTGAAACTCACCCTAGCCAGAGTTCTCATGGGCGGAGGCTGAGCGCCCGGTTGGTAATAGCCCTCTGGTGGGTACCTGTCCCGTGCCGGGGGCTCAGGGTGGTACAGGGAGCCACCGTGTGCCGCTGACGGAGGGGGCACATCCAGAGGCACGGGGCTCTGAGAGGGGTAGGGCTGAGGGGGCGGCGGGGGTCCAGGATAGGGGCCGTGTCGGCCCCGGGTGTCGTAGTGTGGTGGCGGAGGGTAGGAGAATGGGGGGCCAGAGTGTGGGGCTTGGTAGGGGCGCTCTGGAGGACCGTAGCCAGGGTATGGGTCCTGGTATGGAGGCCCTGCCGTCTCACTCGGGGGTGGAGGGTTTCGGATGTAACTTCGAGTGATATATTGTGGCGGCTGTTGGTACGGGTAACCTTGGAAAGGGAGAGACATCATCAATACCAACACTCCATTTTCACTCTTCTACAATGGGAGATGTCCTGAGGCTCACCTGCGGAGTAATGCGAGGCCTCGTATTGTGAAGCAGAAGTCAGTGGCCGAGTGTCCGAGTAGTACATCTCAGGCAGCTGCTGCTGTTGCTGCTGGGGGTACATGGCAGACCCTCTGGGTACCACTTGCATTTGCTTCACACTGGAGAGGTGGTCCGCTGGCATCCTTGGGTGGGCAATAGAATGGGGTGGCAGGGGCATACCGGATTTGGGCACCGAATCCAGACTGTCATACATTAAAAACAATTATGGCTTTGGAGACATTTTCCACAGCTCCAAATAGCATATAAAAAAGGAGGTTTTACAAATCTATATTAATGAAACCATTCATTAACATGACTCACGAATCAGGGGGGGATCCTGGGGCACTGGGACTTCCTCCGTCAATCTTGACAGGCTTACGGATGAGATCGTACCCGCCTGTGTCCGTGCCACGGGCGATAAGCTGGGGCAGGGTGGGCGCGCCGCTCCCGTTGGTGAGAGGTGACGTCTTTCGGGTCATCGTCACATCGAGAGGAAGGCCCTCGTCTGGCATCAGGCCTCCAGAGCAGGGCAGGCGAGCCGCCAGACGCTTATTCATCTTACGATACCTGAGGTGAGCACACAGTGGCGGAAAAGATACATGGGGAAGCATGTTACTGCGTGCAGTTATACCCTTACAGAAATGTGTGAGTGGAGTTGTGGGTGAACCCTTGTCTTACTTCTCCAGTTCTTCCTGAGAGTGAGCGAAGGTGCAGCTGGCCCCACGAGGACAACCTCCCTTCTGCTTCATGTCACGGCACATGTAAGTCTTGTATTTACTGTGCTGGGGGGGCTGAACAGGGACATAAAGAAGCAGTGAGATATGGATCCACTGCTTTGGTAATAGTTATGCTTTGCGTCTGATGAACCATGCGGATATCTACGGATTGGCCATAGCAATCTGAATAGACCTACAACTAGCCACTGATTTTCATACAACTTTGTTGTTACTGAATGGAGTTAGCCTGAGGCTTAATGTACATTTTATTCATTAAAATGTTTTATCCATTTATAACCCAAATCCTAAACACAAACCTGCTGCGGGTCAGCTCCTTTCTTGCTGTGGTTCTGGATGAAATCCACCAGGCCATGCACCACAGTCTTCACAGCTACCAACCCCTTCTCCAGCTGTTCCCATGTAGGAGGGGGGGCATCTGTGTAGACAATGGGGCAAAGTAGCAGAAAAAAAAAAAACAACATATAGGGTATATTGAGAGAATGTGAATAACGTAGTACTAGGTCAGAAATAGAACAGCGCTAGCACCCAGGGCTTTTTGGTAAAGTTCCCCAAACTATGCTTTGCATGACTCATCTCCACCACCCATTGCTGTATGTAGTGATGTAAGAGTGACACATTTGAAAAATGAGCAGGGGTTGGCCCAAACTCTAGTACAATGGCTAACCCAGATTTATTTCAGTTTGACTAATGTCACTAGCTTCCTCTGCATGGGCCTACTCAGCATGCTCTGGGCCGTGCTGCTCAGGCCCACACCTGGCAAGAAGAGGTGGGTTTGTAGTGATGGGAAGGAATTGACACAAATTAGATGTAAGATTCAAACCCCTCCTGTCATGAGCACAGCTCTGTAGGCCCCTTGTTTCTTACCAGGGCTGGGATCAATGTTAGCCAATAGCTCCAGGTGGGGCCGCAGTCTGTTAAGTTCAGCTGGGTCTCCTGTCCTCTGTAGAGCGATGGTCAGCTCTTGAACACTCTGGGCAAAAGAAGCTGGGGTCTGCAACTGTGCCAAGAGCAGAAACACATACTTTAATCATTTAAATACTTTCCTGAGGTTAAACAAATGCAACTGAAAGACACAACTCACTCCAACAAAAATATTCAAACATGCACGTACAAAAAAAACAAAACAAGTGGTGTGCACCTTATCTATGATAGACTGCATGTGAGACTTGTGGGACTGGTCTCCGTAGAGCAGGGAAGACCACTGGTCCGGAGCAATGCGCAGCCCCCCCTCCATGGCAATCTGAACAATCTGAGAGTCGTGTTCACGCCGCAGGGCCTCGTAGGTGCGAAACTCCTCTTTCAGTTGCATCAGGGATGAATCTTCATCTCTTTTAGTCACCTAGTTAACACGGAAGAAAGACAAAATCAATGTTTCTTAGGTTTCTATCAGGTGGGACAGTTCTTATGAATGCTTCTTCTAGTAGGCTTTGATAGTGTATTTATTGCTGCCAGGGAAAATATCATTTAATGACTAATACACCATAGGGGTTACAGCAGACCATTTAGCATCTGCAACTAAAAACCTGATAACACGGCTTGTTCCCGGTCCAAGTCATACCTTGAAGCAGGAAGCCCTGTATAGGAGTTGCACCACGTGGCCTATGCTAGTCTTAGAGGCCTGAGGGAACCGAGGCTCCAGCCTCTGAACCACAAAGAGAACCAGCACCTTCCTGGACAGAGCTGAACCATCCTCCAGTGCTAGAAGAACCAACTTCAGAGCCTCCTCTTGCATGGCTGTGAAATGATGCAAGCAAACCAGAAATAAAATTTATATTTATGTAAAAATAATAATAATAATAATAATAATAATAACAACAACAACAAAACATTTATTTGCACACAGCATTAAGTTGGGTCCAACTGAAAGCGGTCGTTGCTAATGGAAAACTGCTTACCTGGGCCCAGAAACTGGCAGCCGCGCGCACGCACAGCAGCCCACAGGTTGGAAGAGAGCTGTTGTGGGTTCTGGTGCTGAAGGATGAGCTCAGTGACGGTGCGCTCGCCCAGAGAGCGGGCTGCTCTCATGGCTCTTACACGACCCTCCTCTTCCACCAGCTGACAATGGACTAATGTCACTAGCTTCCTCTGCATGGGCCTACTCAGCATGCTCTGGGCTGTGCTGCTCAGGCCCACACCTGGCAAGAAGATGGAGAGGACTGGTGAACCCATGGATTCATGGTAACATCTTTAATGTCTATATTCAACTTGCATTTGCAATATCAATCGCATGTCAAAATACATAAAACAACGGGTACCTCTGGTGTTGCTGAGGGGCTTGAGGTACAAGGCGAGTTCCTCCACACATTGCCTGGCTTCCTCATAGTGCTGCGAGTCCTCTGGACTGGTGATCAAGGCAACCGGCTGGGCCTTGGGAACCTGGAGCAAACCAGTAGTTATAATTGGCCCCGACATTGGCCATTTACAACAGCACAATGTTTATACAATTAGTCGTTCTGTGAACTAATGGTTCAGTAGCTCGGTGCTGTGCATACTGGAAGACCTCTACAATATGCCATCAAAAATGTTCTGGATTGCCCAATGCAGCAATGGGAGGTATTAGGAACCAAAGGTCTTTTGCCAAATACGCAACAATTACAGAAGGCACCAATCTAAGAAGTTTAGGCACTTTTAAGCATTTCATCGATACAAAATATAAGATTATAAAAACAAGGTACATTAATACAGTAACTGTAATTGTACAGTAACAGAAGCTGTAACCCCAGTGCATTTCCAATAAATTGTATATGCATTGATAATGATAGCTCCTGCTCATGTAAACAATGACCGATACACATTATTAAGTCAATTTCGCCATGGTAACATTTATGAGAGAGACAGCGAATACTTCAGTCAGTCAAAATAATCACACAATTGGCAGGGCTTCACAGCGTGGTTATCAAAAACACATCATCAATTTACTGCTAGGATATCCCTGGCAATTGTCCAACAAAGCCATAATGCTATCAGATATGCCACACCCTTGTTGGTTGTGCCTACACTCGCTTGTCTCACTCTAAGAGATAGTGCCAGCCCCAAGAAGATAAACACAATTTGACTGCCAAGTGAGACATGAATAAAAAGACAATTCAAACCGTTTAAACTTTACTTTCTCATACTGATCCTTGACCAAGCATATTGCTTACATAGTGTATAAATATGATGACATAAAACAAGAATTGTATAGCAGTCATTGAATCGCATCACAAGATAGCATTGGTCCTGTTGGCACACACGCGCACACACACACACACACACACACAACACACCTGTCCTCCCACTAGCTGCAACAGGGCCGTATTGACAGGTAGTTGCTCGATGTCTGTGCTGATGGCTGTCTGGTCGAAGGGACAGGCCTTGCGATGCAGCTTATTCAGGCACATCTTGCAGACAGTATGTCCGCAGCCCAAACTGATGGGGCGGCGAACAGTCTCCTCAAACGTTTGTGTGCAGATTGGGCACAGCAAGAACTCTGTCCATTGTGGGGCTTGCACTGGCATGATTAGATGGTGATAGGACTATGTCAGGGGTACAGAGGTTGTATATGTAAGTATATCTATGCTTTTACACAGAGAAAAAAATAAAATAATATATATATATATATATGGAAGATTCCACTGGAATCAAGAAAATGTCTTCCGAACTTAATTGTTCTCAAAGGTCTTCACACATTGTGGATTTTGGATCACATCACGTGATGGATACTGCAAAAAGAACAGACCATACAAGACAAAGAGATTAGAATTGGTGTCTTCATGATGTCAGTTATAGCCAGACACACAAAAAGAAAATGTCATCCTAAATAAGCACTTACTATTCGCCCAGAATCTGTTTTGATGTATTGATTAATACATAAGACTACAACCTTAAGTAAAATATCCGGCTGAATGTGTCACCAGGTAATGCAGATGACAAAATCAGTTTCTTGTAACGTTAGATATCGATAATAATTTAAAATGGCCTTGAGATTTCGCTGGTATGCCATTTTAACAGCAACGGTAAAAACGGACAATCGAGAGAAATGTGTTGCAACATTGCAGTTGAGTAACGTTAGTAGTAAATTCAAAACAACAGAGAAGGAGCAAAACAACTGCTCTGTGGCCTACCGACGCGAATGCTAGTCGCTACGATTATGGACAAAGGGTCTTGGAGAGGCTAGCAGTTAGCAAATTACCTCTACGATAACTTGATTAATACGAGCCAACGTTAGCCATTTAACAGACGCCTCGGAGCAACAGTATGCTCACATTACCCTCACGCCTTTGTTATAGCCCTTGGCTAATTGTTAATCCAAATAACCAGGCTACCACTCGTACCCATTATCCTATAAACCTTGACTTACTTCCGCAAAAACAAATTTCGAACCCACTACAAGCTAACATTTAGCCAAAGCTAGGCTAGCTTGCAATTAGTAAGATGTGCTATGGGTGGCTAGTTGGCAAGCTAGTTAGCTAGAATCGTTAAATTAAAAATACATTATTTTACACAAGCGAATATCGGCAGATGTTAACAGGGTGTAAATTATCCACATAAGTTACTACTGCGTCTATGCGCCTGTTACCATTACAGCTGTGCAACATTTTACTGATTTCTTTAAGGAAATAAAGCCGAACAGTGACACGATAAAAACGTAGCCGTTTGACTAGGAATAGCAAGATTATGTAACACTAACACCAGAATTCGCTTAGCAAGGTAACTGGGCTGAAATAAATTCCCAACCAAGACAGTCAGTATAATAAAATTCACGTCAGAAACAAATGGCCAGAATTAGCCAAAGATAAGTATTGTATTTCAATGCAGAAATCACAGAAGGCTAACGTACTAGCCTTCCTCTCAGTAGTGGCACTGGGTCAATGCTAACAGTTAGCAATTTACTTGCGCCGTTAATGTGACTAAAGTGAGATATGTAACTGTTATTACTTAGGTTAACGGTCTGAATTAAACATATTCTCAATATAGGTACTTACTCATTCCAAAGTACTTGGAAGATTTTTATCTCTCTTTAGGGAAACGATGTGGTAATTTCTTAGTCGCCATGTCGACTGTGCAGCTTTCCTGCTGCCGAGGTGGGGAGGGTACAGGGTGTCAACTCGAAAACCAAGTCGCTAGCCGGTTACAGCTAGCTGAGCAAGTTGTGTGTGTGTGTGAGCGAGAGTTGAGCGAGAGCGGCTCAACGGCACCCCCTATTGGCAGAGAGCTGAACTGTATGTAATTTACAGAACCAAAAGGAAAAGCAGCTGTCACTAGTGTCACATCTGGAGACATCCAGCAGCACCCACATTCGAGAGAGAAAGAGAGAGAGACAGAGAGGATATTATCAGTAATCTATTATTGTGAAAACAACAAATACGAGAAACATATTTCAGGAATCTTATAGCTAGACCGCTCGCTCTGTGTGCTCTGCCGTCAGAGAGTCTCAGTAAGTGAGTTTGCGAGGAATGGACGAAATTGAAGCGCGCATTTTTTGTAGTCTATTTCCATTTTTCGTCTAATCCCTCTGATTTCTGAAGGGATTAGCCTACTGGACCAATCACTGCACAAGGCTTGGACCGGTAGTCGTGCAAGCAGTGTATAAAAACAAAACGTATGCTGCAGCAAAACAGAAAGGATCATTTGTGTTATTGCAAAGAGGAAAGTTGATCCGTTCCCTTTCATGTTATAACGCTCTGAGGATGCGCGGTGCAATGTCTCTAAATTGCAGGTTTTAGTGGATTGGACTGGCTTAGTCTCACGTCAATTGATGCAGACGCTGGACTTAACTTTCTTATGTTTATCACCATTACAAAGGAGAAGAATTCTCTACTAAATTCCCAGGTAAGCTACTGATAGTTGTGCATTCAAATTCATTTATTTTCCAACGTTTGCGTGCAAATCTATCGTGACTTCGATACATAATGTTAATCGAATTAATTATCAATTTAAGTGAATCTTCAACCAGCTATTTAAATCACAGTCATAATCTACATTTGAGGTTCTATGCAGGTATGTTATCTTATACAAATAAGTACAATACAGTATTTTCTTATTTGCAGTGAAATTGATGAAAAAGTACATGGTAGATTGTGTTGCCGTGCTTTATATTATATTATATTAGCTCCTTATTTTCTTTGACAAAACAATACAAATATAATATTGTTTATTCCAGTCGATTATCTCATAGGGGTTCAGTTGCAGGCAGCAGTTGCTTATTCACATTTCAAAGGATTATCCGGTGCCCTGTGGAGTAATCATTATAAGCAACGTGACTGAGTCCACTTTAGAGATAGTAACAATGTAGGCCACTAATACTACTACTATATAGATCAGTGATATAGATTTGTAATTAATCCTAATTATTATCAGCTGTTTTTGTGTACAAATAATTACCTTTTTTCCTCAATATCTAAAGGTCACTTCCAGACAATTATTTACTGCTTGGCCAGCCAATGGAGAAAGAGGTTGCAGTGAATAATATCCAAGAAAGGTCTCTCCCCATCACTTCACTTCCAACTTCAGTTGCCCCCTGTGTGGTTCCTGTTAATCGGGGCCATTTCTCCAACTCTGATCTTCAGCCCATTTCATCCTCACTCTCTTTGTGCTCCTCATCTCCCCTTCCCACGAGTTCTGCTGTGCATGCACTCCAGACCAAGGTGAAGGCTCTGACGCAGAGGAGGCAGAGAGGAAGAGAGAGAGGGAGAGAGCGAGCACAGGTGGATACAGAGGTTCCGGCGAACCAGCCGGAGAGGCAGGCTTCGTCCCAAGTCCCGCCGGGGCAGAGGGCCCATGGCAAGGGGAAGGCGTACCTGCCCGTCCACTCCTGGCGGTCGGACGCTGTGAGGAACTCAAGCAGCAGCGAGGAAGAGGAGGAGGTGGAGGTGCAGGTGAGGTTGGATATCCACAGCCCTCCTGTTGGATCACAAGGGGAGCTGGGAAACGGGGCAGAGGAGTTAGAAAGAAGAGAGGGCCGGTTCAGTCGCGCGTCGGGTCAACACCGTGGCATCGGGGAGGGCGCCAGTGTGGAGAACCTCTCTGGCAACTCAAGCAGTAGCAAAGAAGGCCCTCCTCCTCCTCCGCTCACTACCCCTGCCTTGTCCTCCTCTTCCTCCTCCTCTCCCATCAACAGTGCCTCTGCCTCATCGTCCGTCTCCTCTGCCTCGTCGTCTAGACACTGGGCACCGCCAAAGGGCTTCTGGAGAGTAGCGCGCCCCGAGACATTGCTCCTCCGCGGGCCTGGCCCTCACAACACCCCCCACCCATTACCAGTGAAGGCCTACTCCCAGACAGCAGTGGTGGCTGAACCTCAGAGGAGGCCCGCGCCCACAAAGGCAGAGGCCGGGAGCGACGTAGGAAGTGTGGGGGACATCAGCGAGGACCCTCTGGTGTTCAAACACTCGGACAGTCTGGAGTGTTACCTGGATCGGTACGAGCACAAGGAGGGAAAAACAGCCGACAGTGTCAAGGGAATGTCCCAGTCAAGAAGCTTGGAGAGCTTGTCCTCCCAAAGTGGGATAGTCTCCGTGGATGAGAGCGTAGAAGTAAAGCAGAGGGTCGGCAGATGGTCAAAGGACAGGCGACGACAATTCAGCAGAGAAGAGAAAGAGCACAGTGGCGGAGAAGAGAGACGCAGTATGGATAGTAAAGGTAGGCCTCTCTTGGGTGAGGTGTATCATGTGTGTTTATTGGTCATTTGAGGCAGAGATGTAAAAAGATGGCCCCTGTTTTGTTCAAAGATCTTTTTTTTACTCTACAGCTTCAGTGATTGTGTCTGAAATGACTAATGGCAATCTTTGTCCATGATGTTGACCAGAGGGAGCACACAGTATAGAAGCTGTCTCTCTGACTCACAGGTGAACAGATGTGAGGGATGCTATTTATAGGATGGAGGGAGTTATTCTGCCCTTGCATTTCTGTCAGCGCGCCCATGGGTGTCTTTGGCATGTTGGGACACTATATCATAGCTTACCCAAAATCCCGTATGTGGAGTTTGTGTGTTTGTCAGATGATGGTGATGTGATATAATCATATTGTACTGCCTCACCCCTGTTAAAACCTGCCTCCATCTCCCAGCTGTTGGTTGCATAACCCCTGTGGGTTCATTGGAATTTTTGACTAGGGATAACCTGTTGGGAGTACAGAATTTGAATTATAGGTTTATGAAAATTCTTATGATCATACCTAAGTGTTGATTACCTTAACACTTGCTTGTAAATTTACTATACTGTAATCACAGTGTCAAAGTGTAATCACTTTAATGCTGACTGCTGTATTTGCAGTATGGTTGGCCCAATGCGATGGTCAGGGTATACTGAATATGTGATCGGTCATTTTAACAAATTTTAGACTCTCATGGTTGTTCTACTGAACTGTTCCACTTCTAATTTTCAGTTCACACTGGCACTGGTGGTTTTGTATCCCAGATTAGGGTTGAGAACAATACTACTATAAACAATAACAATGACTCTTGAACTGGTTGACTGTATCTCCTTGTGATAATGCAAAAGAATTAGAATTACATTTTGCATTTCATTAGTTTCTTCTTGTTTGTTTGTTTTCATTCCCAGACACCTGTGGGTTTTTGGACAATGACTCAGATTCAAGCATTCTCACTCAGGAACATGAACCCTGCTCAAGGTGAGCAATAACTTGCAAAGTAAACTCATAAGTAACATCATGAAAAGATTTCTTACAGATACAGTACCCTGTTGATCGGTTTCATGAACACATGAGCTTTTCATGTGCAGGTACAGCAAATAGGTGAATACATAATGAGCAAACTTAACTGTCTATAGAAAACCTTATTCACATATTTTTACACTATCAGTTTTCACATGTTAATGAACTCAGACCATCGAGGAATAAAGACTCTGTATTTTAATCACAAACACTGCTCAAAAAAAATTAAGGGAACACTGAAATCACACATCAGGTCTCTGTGAACGAAATATATAAAAATATAGACACATATTAGATCAAAATCCTTACTATGCATTGTGTAATTCATTGAGAACACAATCACGTAAAAAAATCAAAGTAAACAATTGATATCACAGGCTGTTCCAACTTGTGTGAATTTCATCACAGCGACTCATGCTGTGACTCATGATGTGTAGTGTGTATGGCCCCCATCTGGGCATGCTCCTGATGAGACGGTGGGTTGTGTCCTGGGGGATCTCCTCCCAGACCTGGATCAGGGCATCAGTGAGCTCCTGGACAGTCTGTGGTGCTACTTGTTGGCGTCGGATGCACCGATACATACCCTCCCAGAGGTTCTCAACTGGATTCAGGTCTGGGGAACTCCTCGTGCAACAGCCTGTCTCTTGGTATATCCTCCATGCTCACCACCTCATTCTACAAAGACACATTAGCAAAACGCAAAACTATAGAACAAATAGTCAGGAAGGATAAGGAGAGAGCAATTGTCTGTGGCCACCACCTGCAAAACCATTCCCTTTTTGGGAGTTGTCTGACTGTTGCCTCTCCAGTGCACTTGTTGTCACTTTCATTTGCACCAAAACAGGTGACATTGCTTACGCTTCCTAACTGGCCAGATTGATATCCCTGAAATTTATTTGACTTGGTGTTATACTGTGATGATTATGTGTTCCCTTCATTTTTTGAGCAATGTATTACTTAAGGTTCAAATATTACAAAGGCAATTGTATTTTTCCTTTATCGCCTGTGATATAAGAAGGATTTACAATGCTACAATGTGACATTATAGGACAATGATGATATCATACCTCTCCCACGGTGTTGGGATAAAGCACGGACACTAAGGTGTAATCTTTAGAAACACAATAACTTCCTCTCCTAGCACACATTAGAGAATGAATTACACCCAGTCCATTACAGGGATAATCCACATGGCTCATGCTATCTTTATCACTGGGCCAGGGGATAAAGATGAGTAGGCTACAGTTGGTGAGGCGCAATGCAGAGCAGCTAAGCTGCTGGACGTTAAGGATGGATGGATGGATTGATGGATGGATGACGTTTCTCTCTGTTGCTCACTACCAGTGCCATGCCCCGATCTGTCCCTCTCATATTACATAAGATGGCTTAGAAAAATGGTTACATCTATGATCTACCCAAGTCTCTAGATATGTCACCAGGTTGAGGTTGTACAAGCTATTTACATTCAAAAACCTAATGCTGTGTGCAATGGGGGTGTTGACAATGCTGAACCACTGTTGCTCTAAATAACAGCAATGTTTCACTTAGACAAAAATACATGAATGTTTACTAATCATCTAGTTTTGTTTAATTGAATTGAATATCCTGTTTGTTTGTTTTTTAGTTTGTTTGTTTTAATCACTGATGAGCTTCCTCTGAGCCCGAGGCATGAGCAAGCCAAGCGTCTTCTGGAACGCGCCCGACTCAAGGCTCGCTCTAACCACATCAAGGGCGACCCCCCCGAGAGACGTGCACACTCTGATCCGAGATCCAACACGTAGGTCTTCCGCAACTGAAAGACCACTCTGTCAATCTGCATGTTACTGTATGTCTTTGACAATGTTTGCGTGTGTGTGTGCACACACGTCTGTGTCTCTACACGTGTGCACGTGTGTGAGACAATATGTGTGGGGGAAACTTTTTTTTTTGTGTTCTTGTTGTAGCATTGTTGGTAGCCTTTCTAAAAATATGTCTGCAGTTCACTGAATCTGTCTCTTTCAACTGCTTCCTGTCCTTGTGTCTCTGGGCTATTGATCTTTTCCTTCTCATTTCTTCTTCTCTGGCTTCCGGTCTTTAGTTTCTCAAAGCTGGTGTTATATAACCATCAGTGAGTGTAGAGTCTCAGCCATACCGCAGCTATATCTTTGCAAACACGGGTCACATGTTCCGTAGAGATGTTAGTGACATTCTACTTATGTAATGGTGTTTACGTCACACACCATCGCTTCGCTATTATGGTTATTTTATTTCTGAAATCCCCTCTTATGTCAGTGGGAAGGATTCCCACAAGGCTGTATTAGGAACACTGGCATTGCGCATTCATGATTGCGCAACAGAATTAATAATGTCTGCAGCCTTGGTCTGTCATAGCGAAATAATCATTTTTAGCAGCTTAAAATATACTGTATATCACAACAGCAAGGATAGTACTCTTTTAATACTATGGAAAACAGTCTGGTGAGAATGATGTGTCTCCCTCAAATTTTTCAGATACTCAGATACTTAAATTTTTCTAAGAAACTTTGCAGAATAATGCCAGAAAGTAGATCGTATATGCAACTGAAGTATGACGAAATTCTAGCTTCTTGCTCTAACACGTGTTTAGTTGAGTTCTGTGTGTTTCTTTAGCTATCCCTTACTAATACAAGTATTATAGGCTATGGATATGTTTATTTTATGTATGTTTCACAGTTTCTGTGACAGCGGAGGATATGTCTGTATAATATCACTCAGACACAAGTGAATAAAAACATTGGGATGCTATTGTGGTCCATTTTAATGCATCCTCACACTTGGCAATACAATTTAGAAATGGCCAAACATTTTATATTTGTGCAGAGATCAAATAAAATATAGGCCTAATCAGATAAAATATTTCTAAATGCATAAATATATTATTTAAAATGAACTGAAGTATTTATTTTACTTACTTATTATTTATTTATTGGTTATTTTATTGAGTTTCATATTCACTTAGAGCTCAGCATCAAAAAAGCTTCAGTTCATACTGTAAGTGAAACCCATTTACCCATTGGGTTCATAAGTGAAACCCATTTATAACCCTATTACAGACAACAAATACTGCTAATACTGATAAAATACTGACAAGAGCCTGTGATTCTCCCTGCTTCTTCTGCAGTAAAGGTAGAGCCAGTAACCCAACCCCTCCACAAGAGGCTGTTGTTCAAGCCAAAGAAGAAGCGGCAGCTCCGTCTGTATCCGTTCCACTTGTCATTTGTGACAGTTCCCGAGAGTCCTCCCACTGTGACCAGGGAAGCCGGTCGAGGCGCTACGGCTGCTCACCCACAAGAGTACGCTTCGAGGACGAATCAGAGAAAGAAGCGGAGTGCCGCTACTTGGACAGACTGAGGGAGCGCAGGCGACCTGGGGCTCTTAAAGCCAAGAGTAAACCAGAAAATGGTACAGATTCTAGCAGTAGTGGTTCAGAAAGAAGCAGACATGAATTAAGTGTTTCGGTGCCTCCATCACAGAGGCGAGAAGATGCTAGTGGTGAACCTACCACAGTTATCAAGGAGATCATAGTGTTGGTAAAGAAATGTGAGGCGTGTGGATCCATAGTGAGGGAACCACCATGCCTGGCCTCAGAACCTCAAAACACTAAGTCCCAGCAGTCTGTCAACCCCGAGGACCTACCATGTCAGATGTTGGCTCCTCCGAACAAACCAGAGCCAAGTGTACGTCCTAAAGCTCCCTTAACGGTCACCTTTGCGGGGGCATTTGTGTTGGGGGAAAATAAAGAAAGTGGCACAGTATGGAGGACCTCAGGCTTTGGCAAACTAAGGAGACGAAGCAGGAAAGGAGAGAGCCGGCTGGAGTCCGGTCATGGCCCGTATGGCCCTTCGTGGGCCCAGCGCCGCAATTCTAATCCCAGAAACAGAGGTAATGTGTGTAGAGCCGTCTCCTTTGCTCCCGGTAGCCCCGTAGCTCTGGAGCCCCATCTGCCAGAGGCCTCTGGAGGCCTCAAGGGATCCCCGACCCCGTCACAGCCCATAAAGTCGGCCCTGAAGTCGAGCTCAAAGAGCCGCACTGCAGCGGGTCAGTCTTCTGGTCAGGTGGGAAGCGAATGGGGTGGCCAGCATTTAGCCGGCATAGACTCCCCAGAGCCAAGAAGGGAGGCCCCTATGGCCTCAATGCAGGGGACCCCCACCACCACCAGTTTGGTGCCCTGTATCAGGCCCTCCACTCTTAGGTACTCCCCAGCCAGGCTCACCCCTGATCTGCAGGCCGCCGAACTCTGGAATACCACTCCAGATGGAACAGGTAAGACTTTACACAACTGTCTGTAGTGAAACATGATGCACAGATCCATGCAATTAGGTGTAGGTGTGGAGGAGAGTGTGGAGATTTGAGGAGCTTTGCTTCATAGAAAACCATAAAAAGATTGAGCCTTTTTGGCATTTTTTAAAATATAAAACTGGTATACTATAAAAGCCAAGTAGAAAGAATAGACTAGATTCAATATGTCCTGTTGTACTTGCAGGCTTGGTGCTGGGTGGGGACTCTGGGTCTATTTCAGAGTGCCGCTCTGGTCTGCGCAACCTGGGTATGTCTCGGTCTGAGGATCTCAGAGCAGAGCTGCTGAGGGCAGAGCATCTAAAGGCTGAGGCCATGTGGGAGGAGGACATTTCAAGGTGAGAAAAGTCAAGTCAAACCCCAGCTTTAAACACACACAGCCTGCTAGAAACTATTACAGTTCAGTAGCAATGGATTGACAAAAAGACTTCTGTCTGGATCATTATTGAGTAAACTACACACATTGACTTCTGTCTGAGACCTTTACCACTAACAATGCAACCATTCTGGCACTAGACTTTACAAAACAAGCTTTGTCAAGTTGTATCACACTAGCAGAAATGTGGGTGTCCACTGGGAGAATAATTAAGGTGGAGTTTCCCCCTAGAATAACAATGGTACAGTTATGACTCAGACAATAAACAATCCTTTGCAGCTAATGCTTTCATACAGTCCACATGCATCAGCGTATTTCATAAAATAACACATTGCTGCCCTCTTCTGGCAGAAATGCTATATACAAAATATCTGGCTTGTTGAGGACATTTTAGCTTCTAATTTTCAAATTTTTTAATTTCTATAGTTTCGTTTTACCCTCACTTAAATCACATGATTTTCAACTGCTGTGTTTTGATTGACACATTAGCGGGCAGCGTATTTGGGCCTACTTCACTAACCAGTTTAGGGCCACACATTCACTTCATAGGAAATCCATGGCAGAGCGCGACGGGCGGCCTAAGCTCTCCCTGCGCCGCTTCTTCTCCTCCATTGGTCTCAACAGCGTTGGCAGACTAGTTAAGGGTGGCCGGTCGAACAGTATGGAGCAGCTCAGTATCCCCACTGGCCCCAGGGTCTGCTCCGCCTCCCCCAGCCCCACCCGCAGACCACAGCCTGCCATCCGCATACAGCGGACTCCCTCCCTGCAGACGTTGCACCCGGTGAGGAATGAGATACAAGGCCATGAGCTGGTACACTGTGCTGTTTTGGTGCTATGACTTGTTTGAATTCACGCTATATACTCTATATGTTTATTGCTGTGGTTGTAGTTGTAAAAATTGGTTTGTTTAGATATTTATTTAGATAATATAACACAAACTGCACAGTTCTGGAGTTTTCTGGAGTTTTGAACATGTCATAAATGACATACTGCACTATTTTTTCCTGCACATCTAAAGGCAAAAATATAATTTTAATAATACTCTTGTAACCCCCGCTTCTACTTTGGCATATCTCCCAAATTTACTTTAGCCACCAAATACAGCGGCTTCTATAGAAGTATTTACAGCTGAAAGTTGTAGTGCAAGTAGTGCATTACTAAATGTTACACATTTTCCATTCAAATTCCTGGTAGCCAATATCATTAACTGCTTAGACTGCTTAGTGTACACTCAACTGTCACTCAACCAGAGACACTCAAGTCAATTATATGGCCGCCATATTGTGTGTACTACTAAATACAATCCTCTTAAATTTAGAGGAGTGTTGTTTTTGCTCAGGCTGTATGGTGACAAATGCTGAGAGGGGATTTGCCAATGTAACATATTGTACAACGACTACTGCAATGCCTTCCATCTGCCACTAGGTGCTGCCACTGGCCCAGCTACGGAAAGCGTCCTCTGTCCAGAGTCTAGAGAGGAGAACAGAACGTTCAACGATCCTGGGAGAGGTGCAGATACCATATGGCCTGGCACCCAGGTACGACAATCAATGCATATATGCACACACATATAGCATATGTGTGTTGTATGTTTTGTGTATGGGAATCAGAAAGGCAAATAAATGACATTTTTTTTCACTTGCTTGATATAATCATAAATATTCATAAACAATAACATCTCTGATGCTACAGCCCCGAAAGTCCTCAAATGGAGCTCCACGGTGCTCTGTCTATTGAGGAGGTACTTCCTTCCAGAGTGATGCGCCCAGTGGGCAGGGTCAGCCAGGCTTTCCCTGATGGAACCCTCCTTCTGGAACTCACCAAACCCCACAACGGACCCTATGGCTTCGTCATCTCAAGGGGCAAAGGTCGACCCGACACTGGTATGTTATTGTTGTTAATTACGTTGTATACATGTATTTTGTAGAATTTTAGTAGTTTTTTAGTAAGGCTGTTAATTGTTCTAATATGGATGATATTGATATGACACAAATGGTTGATGTGATGTATCTTCAATATTTTCACTGGTCTTCTCCTCTGTAATGTCTCTCTCCTCCAGGCGTGTACGTGGAGAAAGTGGGGGATGGAGGGGGCGAGGGCCCCTACGTGGGTCTCCTGGGAGTCGGGGACGAGATCCTGCAGGTGAACGGCGAGGCGGTGGCTGGCCTCACTCTGGACCAGGTGACCCGCCTCATGACCCGAGACAGCACCGCGTCGATCCGGATTGTTCCCCGCCGTGGCCAGCACTGAGCTGCCCTAGGCACGGTGGCTACACTGTGCGGTGGTCTCTGGGGCTTTAATATGCCACTGCAGCCATGGAATATAGCCTACATATGGGATATATTACATATTACAGTAAATAAGTGAGCTTCTAATATTCAAACAGTCTGTCCGGTCTTTTCATTTAATCAGCTTGTACGTTTTTCTGAAATAATTTATGGAGGAAAAGGTAAAGTTTGAATACTTGGCAGCTCAATGGTAGAATGCTATATGAATAGATTATGTCATGTGACATGAAATACATGTTGTGAAGAATCATATAGATGAATCTTAAAATGGAATGTTTTCGTTTATTTAAACTGTTATTTGTTGAACAGTTATTTAACAAAGAATTGTGAAAATGCTTTGTTCAAAAGTCCTTGGCCAATGAGCCATTTGATATAAGGATGAAATGTACTATAGCCTTGTTATCAGTTGCTGAAATATAGGCTACTGATAATGTATATAAATATAGGCTAATGATGTTTTACAGCTGCATCACGAGTTCTATAATCAGATGTTATACTACCCCTTATTTTACATGCCGTTTTTCATATTATTATAGCCTAATGTAAATTGTGCAAATAAAATTTAAGTTATTTATTTTGTAAAATGTTTTAATCCTTAAAAAAATAAGTGAACATCAAATATGTCGATTATAGGCCCTAAAACCTATAGCCCGAAGTCTGAAAATGTGTGGCTTATCGACTCATGATGCATTCAAACTGTTTGGGTTCATTTGATACAGTTCATTTAAAATGATAACGAATATGCTCTTGAATTAGGCCTATGTGGTAAAATATGTAGTTCTACTTGTGAATGTTTAAATAAATGTAAAGTAAGGTTTTTTTATACGGTTGATTTATCTCCCCACACATAGACTTAATGCATGTTTTACCTAAAGCATACAGGCTATCTTTCATGGCGCAATTGCGTTTCATTTAAAGTGTAGGCCTACGCCTAAAGTGTTCCTCTTGGCCAAAGCTTATGGAGGCTATAGATTTATAGATCGTGGCTGTCACGCGCTGCACAGGATGTAGGATGAAAGTCGTGACAAATTCGTGTCGTGACTTCTGTTTTACCAGACCGTTTGTAAACTCGTTAATCTACTGTATCTTAATAACTAGTGTATCTATCTATCTATCCATCTATCTATCTATCTATCTAGGCTATCTAATTTAACCTGTCACTTGTTTATTGTAGACTATTATTCATATTTACGCAGAGGTATGCCTCTATGGTGGTAATGCTCTTGGTGACTTGAACGGCCTTAACCATGACACGACTGGTCGTAATTTGACAAATTTTCTGCCCAGTTCCTTAACAAGTCAAAATTCGTTATTGGGCGATACCTGCGCCATTTAGCCCATCCTGGATGCTGTGTGATAGCGCTCCACCGTTGGTCTCTCTGGGACCTTATCTGATGGAACACAACAGATAGGCGTTTATCTCCCTCAGCCATGTCACCCCCAAGGACCCCGAGACTGTCAGCCTCACCCCCCTAAACAATAACAGGGGATATCCCCTCTTTTATCCTTCTATTAATTGTATTTTTTCTTTGATCTTCCAACCAATTTAGGCGGACCACATGAACAAGTGAAAGCAGAATTGTGCCGAATTTATTTTGACCAGCATTACCATTATTAGTTCCACATTATAGGTAATATATTAGTAACATTATAGACCTATAGGCGTATTATTGTAGCTAATTAAATAGCATATTATTCTAATGTCCTATAGGAGAAAAAAATGTGTCGACCCTTTACTCATCATCAATTAGGCTATGATCTTATTCCAGGATAGACCGGCTTAGCAAAAGCCCCTTGTTGAAATACAAATACGCCAAAAGCTTAACCTTTGCTTTTGTTTCTTTCATCAAAAATTAAAACACCTTAGCAAGAGCTCAGGCCACCTTATACGCCGTTATTGGCCGTTGCGCCTCGCTGTTTGCTTCCATATCATTTTTATGTTTTGCCCTCCACAAGCCCATATAGCCCACGACAGCCAAATAATAATGAATCATTTCATAAATAATGGGTTTAGGGGCTTATCGGGAATGAAGAGGCCGCTGCCGTGCGCTTATCTCGCCTGGCCACATTGCGGCCTGTGTTCCGCTCCCCATACTGAGCGAGCTCGCTGGATGCGGCGAGGAATAACTCAGAGCTCACTTCCAGTTCCACACACACTATACTCCACAACTGGCAGTGAAAAACCTCAGACATGGATGACCCACTCACAAAATGGCTCCACTTACCGCGTAGCCTAACACCAACAACACGACAAGAACGGTAAGCGCAAAACGCCTTATTTTTTCCCGTGTTCGGGTTGCTTCGGGAATTTGGGTCTTCGATTCAGAATTTAAGCAACAATATGTGTAGAATAGCCAAGTCTCCAATGTATTATTATTATTGTTCGATCCGTTGGGAGCTGTGGAATTTATAACGGATGAAAGGCCTGTAGGATTCCCTGAAGTTGAACAGCGATTTATTCTATAATTAATTACATTGTCATGCTTTTATAATGATGTTGCAAAGACATTTATCGAATTCATCATTGGCTGTCCTTATTCGGGTTTATATTTTGACATATGTATAATTGTATGGGCAGCGAATGCCCTTTGATGTTGGCCATCATAGCTAACAGGCAATGGACTAGGCCATAAAACAAAATTTTACATTCTACAGTCATTCACCCAAGAAGTCATTTTCAGGAGCACAAGTAGACTATTTAGGTGTGATTTTTAACGTTTTTGTATAGTAGCCTAATTACTGTCATTAAGTTAGCCAATAGCTGAAACGTAGAAAAAAAGGCCTATTTTAGCTTACAATTATTAGTAGGCTAATAGAAAACGAATTAGTCTATTCTTTTTGATTGTGATCGATTAATGTAGCTAATTCTATGCAGAGTTGAGACGTCTGTTCCATCATTCCATCAACACACTGTGTGAACAGTCTTTATAAGGACATACAGGCGTTATGTAATGCTCATAAAAAGCTTCCTTATACCAACGCACGAACGTTTTTATTGCAGTAATAGGGCCTATTTATTAATGTACACATATAGCTTCAGTTACACTGGACTAGGTCTACTATATGGCCGACATTTATATTAAGTCAAAGCTGTAGGCTATGGTAAATAACATTATAGGATTAAGGCTACATTTTGCGTGTAGGTTATGTACGATCTCAGGTGTCTATTTAAAAAACACATGCAGCACCAACAAAACAAACCATTTCAACTCTGTGGAGAGATATAAAGATATACAGGCTAAAATCGTCCACGGCTAAATTTAGAAGTCCGCCTATTGTCTTTGTGTCAAAGCCCTATTCTACCACTTTCATAATTTCCATGTGAAATAATGGACCTGTATGGGCCTACTGATGAAAGTAAAGCCCTTTAATTTTATTGTCATAGGCCACAATCTACATTGTGCAGTCGAAAAATTATGGTCGACTTTGAAGTGTAAAACAATAATATGATGTATTATATTGGTAATAATGGTTAGCAGTATGTGTTCGTATTCAATTAAAATAAATATAATAATTTGAAGTAGCCTACTAATTTAAACACTTTATTAAATGATAAAATCCCACAGGACGTAGTGGACTTGAATGTTTCGTGATGAAGATGAAGGAGAAGCGACAGGATCTTTGTCCTGGAAGTCCCGGCTCCGAGTCCTCTCCTCGAAAGGAGGAGGACCCCATTTCTCGATTGAATGGATGCAAAGACGAGGAGGACTCTGGGGAGGCGGGGAACCGTGCCGGGGAGGGCGTGAAACAGACAGATGACGTGCCTCTGCAGAACTCCAGTAACGGGACCATCATTATCAACGGCGTTGCCAAGGAAACTGCCTCTCACGACGCCCTTGACCTGAAAAGGGAAGTGCCAGTGATCGAGCTCTCGAGGAGGGACGCTATAAAAACGACGGAGCTGAGATTCGAAAACCATTTGGTGCCGATCACGGAACTTCGCAGACCACCCGTGCCGCTGCCACTACCGCACCGAGACGACGCTCGAATGGTCCAGCTGAGCCCAAACGCGTTCCCTCTCCCGGCAAGAGCGATGCTCTACAACCTGGCGCAGCCTCTCGCCGCCATCAACAGGTAAAGGTGGAGCCTGACTTGTGCATTTGGATTTCATTTTGACTTTTCGAAACGAAAGGTCACCATTTGGATTTTAATCGACACGGTAAAAAAAGTAATGGTGTATAAGGTGAAAAAATGCTGAGGCTTGATTCTAAAATTGTGTATTTCATGTGTGTGTGCCTGTTTGTGTGTGTGTCTGTGTGAGTGTGTGTGTGTTTATGCATGTTTGTGTGCATGCATGCACATATGTCTCTCTAGTGTCTCATGATTATGTACATGTGTGTGGGTGATAGATGAAGGCAGCAGAGCCCAGGATTTATGATTCACCTTTGTGCATGTGGTGTGTTTCCTGTAGTCTCGGAGGGGAGTCGGAGCAGTACGGCATGTACCCCAGCAACAGGGTAAAGCGCCGCCCGGCGCCATATGATGTTGAACTCGACGAGGGTAGGCGCATTTTAGATCTTTATAAGTATGGTAAGACGCACTTCTGCTGTGTCCTCCTTCTGCTAATACAACTCTCCATACAATACCCCTTCCTCATTGCCATTGTCACCCCCATGTCAACCGCTCAACTTGAATGGATTTATATACTTTGAGTAAATGTAGAAGAAGATGTTCTGGAAAACACCATTTCACTTTCATTTCACTTTCCACAGTGTTAAACCACAGGAAAACTTGTAGAACAATTAATAGTTTAATTGTTTGTTTGTGGTCAGTTGCATTGTCTTAGGGGACCTGAAAGAAGAAATATGTCTAACATGTCAAAATTACTCTGAAAAAAATTATAATAGTATTATCAAATTGTAAAATAAAGATTTGCACCCAAGTGTGACATAATTTCTGGATTGTAACCAATCATCTCTGACATATCCTCCCAGTCAGATAGCCAATCAAGTTAGGGCATGTTAAAAAAAGGAGAAGTGTGTCTTAAATAAAAATTGGAATTGGCCTTTTAAATAAAACTCATGTACCCTCATAAAGTAGTCTCTTTTTGAGCAATTTTGGGGCTTTGGGCATTTGAAACGTTTTCCATCACTGCCCACTCACTGGCATGCACAACATGGGATGGAGAATGGGGTTGCTGCAGCCTCCATGCCAAGACTTTACTGCAGAGTGGGCTGAAGGATTAAGATAGACTGGGTGTGTTCCAAGGGCGACAATAGCCTGGAATGCTCCATTGTTGGGGGGCGTGTAGGTGATTCTCATTACCTGGATGTAGGCATTTTTAAACAAAGCCACATATATAAATTAATATACACTATAACACTCTATAGGGAAAATAGTTTATTAAAATACATTCATTATTTAAAGATGTTCTCCATATAACAAACACTGATGCTGTAACGTTTGTAACAGCTGACACAGGTTTATACGGCCTACATGCTATTATTTTTCTTGCCTATGTTTTATATTGGCTGCTGTTCACTTTCTGTGGATAAGCGTAGGCATGGTGGAAAGGCCTTGTCTTCTATCAGCCATGTCTTTGTGGGTTATTTATCAAGCCAGATTGTATTGACTGCAGCCCAAGGAACTGTTTGATTACAGTATGATGGGCTGTTGAAAGTAGATAAAGACATGACGTGCAAGTTTGGCAGTTATGTTTTTGTGAGTTTTATACATTCCATCTTCCATATACATGTCCATCTTCTGTTAAGCTACAGCATCAGTCATTTACACCTACTCTGTATATCCTTTTAATGAACTATTTTACTTAGTATTCTTGTCCTTGTATCATTTTATTTACCTTCTCTGTGGTGTTATACCATCTTCATGTCTTTGGAAACCTAATCTATCTTAAACCTAATATATCTTAACTTAACTTTTAACTTAACACTTAACTTTTTCTGTTTCTTTCCCAGCTGGCCAGCCTAAGATTGTCCGTCGGATATTCACGAATAGCCGCGAGCGCTGGCGGCAGCAGAATGTAAACGGTGCGTTCGCAGAGCTCCGCAAGCTCATCCCCACCCACCCTCCGGACAAGAAGCTGAGCAAAAACGAGATCCTGCGCCTGGCCATGAAGTACATCAGCTTTCTGTCCAACCTGCTGGAGGACCAGGATGGAGGGAGGAACATTGTCACCACAACCGACGGGGAGAGGGGGCTGCTGGTCGGGGTCGGCGCCCACGAGGGGGGCCCTCATGGTGGGCTTCATCAGGACACGGTGGTGGGCTTGGCAAGGGACGATCTTCTGGAGACGATGTCGCCAGGCTCCAGCTGTGGAAGCCTCCCTGACGGTGACGGGGAAGGCAGCCCCGAAAGCTTCACGGAGGATCAAGACTCACCGCCGGCTCCGAGGACTGTACCGAGCACACGCGGACCCCCGTTACATCTGGCCACTAGGGATCTGAGGCGCAATGGACGGCCGTTAGAGGGCTCCGGTCGGCGATGATGCTGAGGGCTAGAATGTACAGTAGACCACGGAAGATGACCTGAGAACGGCAAGATGGACCAAATGAAGGGAATGATGAATATGCTCAGGACCCGCAGTTTGTTTTGAGCGCAGTGTAGAAAGACTTCAGGTTCCAACACAGCAAGATAGCGGTGCCAGAAAAGGAGCCCTTGTAGAGCAGTCTACATCAGTGTAGGTTTTGATGGACAGCCTGGTTTGACTGAATTTGATCTGACTAAAGACTTGTAAATTCTGCATGTCTCATTTCCTTGACTGACCTGCGGATCGGGAACACTTAATATTCCATGTTACGAAAGTCCAAATACATAAACCTGATTATCAAAGCGAACAAAACTAAAATAATCAAGTGAAAAACAATCAAGCTTCTCACATATGTTGGCAATGGCCAGTGGAGAGAAATGGTGCATCAATTTTTCCAAGTAATGTGATGGCCCCCACCACCTACCCCATATGCCTCTATGGTTCAAATCATATTTAATTAAATATTGGCTCCTCAAAACTCATTTGCTAGAAAAGAAAATCCAAAAGAAGCCGACAACAATAACTGGACACCTAAACTTTCAGTTATGTCCTGTAAATAGCGTTAAACTGTATTCCCTCTACACAATGTATTGACGGTGACTCAAGTAATGTGATTAGGATGTGCAGTAGTTGTGTTTATACTGGGTTACTAGCAAATGGTCTTTATTGAAGAAATTGAGTAAAGCAGATGGGGGAAGTTGAGAAGAACAGGCAATAAACATTTACATCAAAAGTGGTACCATTGTGTTTACCTCTGTTGCACTTTGGTGAATGGAAACAGTCTCATTGTTAAGACAACAGACGGCCCAACACGAGATTTCACAGCATGAAGTCAAATAATGATCTGTATTTGCTGTGGAGGTACAAGACATGCATTGTTTCTTATAGAGTACAATATATGGGTCATATGAGATCATGAGATGACTCATACAGTCCTTTTTTAATATGAATGTTAGTGTCTTTTTTACTGTAATGCAGTAGTAGTTTAGTAAGGTACAATTATCGCTTCATTGCTTCATTTAGAACACACATATACACGTGCGCACATAAACAATTGCATAACCACAAGAATTTGCACACAGTCAAACACACACACACACACACACACACACACACACACACACACAAGCGCACACAGTGTTAATATCATAACAACACCAGCAGTTTTATGACCGAGACAGTTAGGTATTTGCTCACTGTTGAATATTTTGCTTTTTCAGCAGGACTTAGTAGCCTATATTGGTACCTTTGGTCACTATGGTATTTTACGAATTTTACGGACATTGTATGTTTGGTAATGATATATTTGTTGTATGATAAATGTATCTATAAATATATCCAATGTTAAATCAATGAATTTTATACAAAACTCCTGAATAAAACACTAAGAAAATGCAATATTGTAATGTTGTGTTAATTTATATTGCCTTCAGTTTCACATTCTGAAATTACTTTGTAAACCTACGTATGACACCACCTTTACCTCCAGTTACACATAGAAATAATGTGAATTAAATAAAAATTGTCTCTACACCCCATTGCTTTACATAAGACAAAATAGTACTAGGAGCTGTATTTGCTCCTAATCTATATCTGATTCATAGTGAAAACGTTCAAGATTCTACGTAACTCCCCTCAACAGCCTGAAATCCCCACTTCCTCCGAGCCAGTGACAACTTCCTGTGAAGGTTAACGTGGCATGGTGACCTACAGGATATCCTGCCATTGTTAAAATGCTTTTGACAGCTTCCACAGCTCTGTGCCTGCCCACTGTGTGTCTGTTCAAATTTTTCAACAATCATATTGATCTGGCCTTCCGCTAACATACATTTTTCACACAAGCTATTAAAAAAAAAGCCCATAAAGTATTTTCCGCCTAACACATTATGAGTTATATTCATGGCATTGTGACTATTAAATATATTAATGTTATGCAAATGCTACCTTTCAGAAAGCGATATTAGTCCACCTAAATCTATAAAAATATATTTTTACAGTAAGATTCCATGAAAGCTCATTTATTTATTAATATTCCATAAATGCAGGGACATAAATGATTCTACTTTCCAGATTCAGCACTTCAGAATTTCAATTACTAAGTTCTTTGTGGGCATCCAGGTGTTTGGAGACCGTCCTGTCCACAGGACTGGCGGTGGTGGGACCCCGCCGAGGCTCTCTGGGCAAACGCCAAACATTTACCTGCTTTAGTGCTCCTGTCACTCCAATAGGAAACTGGGCTCACAAACCGAAAGGGACAGAGTGTGTATATACGGGGGATTGAAAGAGAGGGGAAGAGAGAGAGAGAGAGAGAGAGAGAGAGAGAGAGAGAGAGAGAGAGAGAGAGAGAGAGAGAGAGAGA
>JAOEHI010000009.1:2683000-2699011 GCA_025447815.1 Percopsis transmontana
AGGATGACACCCAGACTCTTAACCTGAGGGGAGGGGGAGACAGAGGAGTGGTCGATGGTGAGGGAAAAACTGTCAGCGTTCGAGAGGGCTGATTTGGTGCCAATAAGAAGAAATTATGTTTTATCACTGTTGAACTGTTGAACCCAAACATGACGGCGTTTGGTATTCCGACATTTTTGGGACTTTCACAACAGCTACAATGCACCGAAGACAGCAATAGTAGTTGTGTGTCATGGTTGATGACAAGTTATTTCATTGGAAGCCCCTCCTCTTTCCGGAAGAGCGAAATTTCGCTTCGCGTTCAGTGGAATCACGCCTTTAAATGCAAGAGAGAATCATTAGACGTAAAGGACTATAAAGAATCTATTTATTTAGTTAAATGGGGTACAATATATAGTTGACATTTTACTATACACTGTATGTAGGCTATGCCACTGTCCATCAGCACCCCAAACCCAAAATGCCTTCCAGCGTCCCTGGTGTCTGTTCCCGATATTGCCACCAGGGAGCAACATATGCACATACATTCAATCAAACGGTTGAGAAAATTAATGAAATGTGGATGTCTAAATTAGTTTAATGTTACATAAACGCCAACCCCCTAGCCCCCAGTCGAGTGGGAGAACATTTGGAAGATGGATAAATAAATGAAGCAGAGATGTGATTTATGCAGGTAAAAATATATATTTTGATCATGAAATCATGAAATAATAACAACACATAGTATAATAATATATAATAATAAATAGGTTATGAAAATTAAATACAATACCATATAATTGGTCAAACAAAACAGGTCTACAATACCATACACCATAATGATGTTAAATATTTGTATTTAAATAAATAAGCAAACAAATAAATAAATAAATAAATAAATATAAACATAAATATGTTATAGTTACAGTATTAAACCCAAGTGTTATCTTTTACATATAGGGCTTGAAACACAACAACAATTTTTCATTTATTGTGATCACCAGAACTAATATAGCCAATGATCCTGTTGACTGTGATGGTACGAACTTGGAAGCCCTTCAGCACTTTGCAAAGATGAAGTCTTTCCTTATATGTGCTTGGACGGGGAGGAGTGGCCTGTGGAAATAAATAATTACAATTTAATATAGCCTTATAAAATATAATATATTAGTATAATAACATTTCACCTCGGGCTTTTACATACAGTATTTCCTTCTTAACAAAATTATTTATTATTTATTTATTCCACTGAATATGTGAATAGTGTTGATTATAACTCCACTATTTAGGTGGACATGGTTGTGGCCTGGTTTAGAATAGAATAGTCAGTAAAGATGTATTAGGGCTGGTTAGGGTTTCATTTCGTTTAACCTATCAACATGACATGGCAAGTTGTGTGCCAGGAATAGAAACCAACGTATTGGCAGACCACTGAAACTGCTGTCTAGTATCTCACTGCTTCTATGCCCATCCTGCAGCAGACCCACTAGTACCCTATATCATCAGCACACCTGTGCTGGCTAACTGCATTCTGGATCTGCACTTTGTTCAAAACCGCTTGGTCAGAAATAATACCCTTAGAGACCCCCCTGTATAGTTGATCATTGAGGAACTCTTTTATTTTATTATAAGGATAATATTGCTGTTAACGTTTAGATCCCAGAGGCTCTTACCACTAATGTGTTTATTCATGCAATTGAAAGCTGAATTCAAATCTAGAAATAAATGCCCAGCGGGGCTCTTAGACTACTGTAAATGTTTAGTCGTATTAACATCAGGGATGAGTCAATAGGGCCTTCTTTAAGCAATGCCAGTGAGCCTAAAATAATTTAGCTATGTATTTGTAGGACAACATGCTTGTCATGTAAAAGTTTAAACAGCCTCTTACCATGTTGAAAGGGGATTCATTAGACAGAGACCATGGGAAGCAAGTCTGTTGAGAGGAGAAATATTTGCGAGAGAGAGAATTATTCCACTACTTAGACTAACTTATTGATTGGACAGACAAGAAATGTACTGTAAATTGTATCAATATTATTTCATACTCTTGGCATGGAGCATTGATTTAGCAACGCACAGTCTATTCTACATTAATGCGGTTAAATAAATAGGCCATCAGTGTTTCTTTTTGTGAAGAGTACAAAATAGAAGGGTGTCTTACCTCCATGAGCTCTTGAAGGCTGGACAGAATAGTGGGGGGAAGTAGTTTCTCGGGGTCTTCAAGAGCTGTCAAGCGGTTGCTATAATCACGGAGATCTTCTCCAATACTTGTCAGACATGACACCTAGGGGCAAAAAAGGGAAAGGAATGAGACACAACTGGGAAAATGATTTAACATAATCAAATAGATGTATATGCTTGACTCCCTCACTTGTTAAACGTTAGACACAACACACTGAAACCCTTCACAAATCTACATACCTGATCAAATGTTGCATTGGTGACTCCAGAGCATGTGGAAACCTATGGAATAAACACAGTTGTATTTCAAAATCTAACCCGATTTGCCAGTGCTATACAATTTTGGACGCATGTTGGTCACGGGTCATTGGAAACCACATGCTTTAGTGAGTCTTTTAAATACCCAACAGCAGCTCCAAATTTAGGTCCTTACCCCTGATATAGAGTTAGGATGTACAAAGAAAGAAAATGTAATACCTTTGGCATGCACGCTGACTCCATACTTTTACGTGCTTTCAGCTCCGTGACAATGCCTTGTCTTGTACAGTTAATTCCATTGAATAAGTCCTGTAACATTAAACGAAAATGAAATCAATAAAAATTCAGCTACTTAGTATGAAGGCAGATAGACGGAAGCCCAATATTCCCTTCATTTACGTTGGCGTATGCTTACCATTTGGAGAGACTCTGTGATATTTTCAAGAAGGTTTCTTGCGTGAAGGACACAGGTGTCAGTCACTGGGCTGCTAGGCATCACCGCTATGGGTACAGACTGGTTGACGTGCCACATAGGGCACATGAATGCCACAACCACCAGGAAGGCATGAGTGAAGACTGACGGGAAGACAAAAATACCACATTTCAATAAATTTTAGAATCATATTTTGATACCCAATTTAAACCCCACTGCCACAGGTACTTACAAATCTTGTTGTCTGGCATCTTAGATAGCAAGGCTCAAAGTTCTTTGTGTAACTGACTGGGTTCAGATTTCCTAAGTATTTTATACCCACTCCAATTCAGGGAATTTCCTGACGATGTAACAATGTTGACACCTAAGTTGAAAGCAAGCAGGTCACCATTATGTAATTTCCTATTTGTAATAGCCATAATTGACCTTGTTAGTGAAACTGGAATTAACACAAAAGCTGATGATATATATTTTTTTTTTTATTCAAAATTTTAACACTTGTAAACCACAATTTGCATTTATAATACTGTAATTATGTGTGTCATCACCTATTTATAAGAATTACGTTCTGGAAGAGTGACCACATTTTTCTGTCCCCAAAGCTGTGATAGTTTTCTTCTGGCCATGTTTAATAACAGCTTAATACGGCACCCAGAACAAATCAATGTGTAAGGAGGAGTCATGCTTCTCAACTGCATTTCACACATCTTCCTTCATGTTGGCCTACTATATCCGTGCTACGTCAACAATGCTATGTCAAATGCATTCCAGCAAAAGGCTTGCAGCCTACACACTTGTTGATAGCATTTTTGGCATGTGTATATATACTGTAAAGTATAGCTATTTTTATATACAGTGCATATATTGAGTAAATATACAATACACAATTTACACAGTTGAGACAATTATTTATTATTGTTAATTTGTTCACAAAACATTTATTAAGGAGTATACTTTAAAATAGAAATGAATTTGAACATAGAGACAGTGTTGTGTTGAAAGACTTTTCCAAAAAGCTGAAATATAGCATGAAAACACTATTAAATGAAGACAGACAACTAGGCACATTCTTTATCCATTTCAATGTAACTTAATTAAGTTTGCCTTTTTATATCCGTACAGTACATAAATTATCTGAACGGGCAAAATATTAAAATAGTTTGGCTCAGAAATGTGACTATCAATATATTTGACCCTATTTCCTCTGTATCGGTCATATTTGTTTTTATTTTAAATAACAAAGACTGGGGCAACCTTGACATTTAGCATGCCTCTCTTTTGCATTCAGACAATATCAACATTCTATATCTATAATATGTATATTTGTATCTAATCTCACAAAGATAAAGCGTAGGTGCACCCTGACAAACTGTGGCTGAAACAGTTCCAAATGCTATACAGTAAAGCTCTAAAGACATTAGACCATGTGGAGGTTGTTCAGCAACAGCAGTTAAATCTGTTTGTGTGTCCACATCATTATGACGCTAAGCTTTTCTTTCTGCAGAGATAAGTGTTCATTAATGTGCATGGCAACAGATGTATTGTGTTGTTCTACCGATAAATAGCTACAATGTATTGCCCTCTAATACTTTAGCGCAGAGCATTGAACTAGCTAATGGGCTACAGTCATTCAGGTGTGATCCCTTTAAAGACACTTGCAGGTTGTCCTTTTACCCACGACTAACAAACATACTGTTAATATACTGTGTAAAACCTTATCTTGGTTAATCAGAAATTGGAATGGAAGGTGAGGGATAATTATTAACTGAAAATGTAGACCTGCGCATGTTCTCTAATTTCAACCGTCTCCCTCTCTTTCTCTCTGAGATTATGTTTGATTTTGAGTATATCCAATTATGTTTCATTAACACTTTGTTAATAGACAGTTGTTTATTTCGGTGTGTCTTAATGTACACCTGACTGTTCTGTCTCTATGGTAATTCCAAACCTATCCCCATGTCCTTACATGAGGCCTTTACCTTTTGCCAGGCCTTTACTGAAAATAAGATTGTGGTAAAAAAAAAAGAGGCTACATTTGTAAAAAAGACATTTCTTTAGATGTTAGCCAGCAGTGACAGTTGATGGAGGCTGCTTCAATGCTCATACAGGGCATTTATTTAGAGACAGCTTTTTCTGCCAGGTGCCTTTGTTGAGTATGGGCATGCCTGTCACAACAAAACCACATGTTAGAACATCTGGAGAGAGAGAGAGATAGAAAGAGAGATTGGGGGGGGGGGGGTGGAGAAAGAGAGGGACAGGGAGAGAGAGAGGACAATGATATTAAGACCATGAGAGAGGCAGTATGTGCTACAGCTAACCCTCATGTTCAGAAGGTAACGTGAAATTGTTCATATAATAAAGCATCAGAGAGAAAGAGAAGGGAGAGAGACACAGAGAGAGAGGGGGATAGAGAGACAACGAGATACATAGCGAGGGACAGGCTGTTACCTAGTGAGGTCCTCTATGTCCACCAACATGGCGTCCTGCTCCACGTGGAGCTCGTCCCTCAACAGCAATAGCTGCACCAGCTCCTCATTCAGACCTACACACACACACACACACACACACACACACACACTTACTATAAAGTACATTTACAAAATTAGCCATTTAGTAGTCGCTAACCAAAATGACATACAAGAAGTTGATGTAGTCATATTGTTTTATGTTGTCACTGGATGGGGTTTGAGCTCAAAGCGCACCTATCGCCAAAACATGCACATTTTAGCACCACTAACTTGTGTGTGGTTGGTGGGGGGGACACAGGGTTCTACTAACTTACTCTGTATTTGTGAGTGCAAGTCGTTGGTGATGACCTGTAGCTGACCCAGGCTCATGTCCGTCATATCTCCCCTTCGCAGGTTCCTCTTCATCAAGCCCTCGCTGATGTGAGGCAGGTGGGGCAGCTGTTGGCAGACACAGTAAGGATAGAGTTAAGTTTTAATTTGTATTTATTTTTTGTAGGGGTGGGGGGGGGTTGAGGCACATTTTGCCACAGACATTGACTAAATAGAAAGCGACATCTTTCACTTTGTGCGGTAATGATGTATGTCTCGTATTGGGCATTCTTCTTTTGGGAAAAAGCAGTGGGACTTACATATTATTTATTCATTCATAGGGGGTTTCTCTGACATACACACACCACTCGTCAAAACTTAAGCATAATAGTGACTCTACTACTGTGTGACCTTTAGCTATAGACCACACAAGCCCCATATCTTTGTGGTGGTTTGTTGTAACTGTCAATCTTTTCTTTCTATTTCCACTTTCTGTGTTTGTTTACAATTTGTTTGTCAGGGATATGTTCAAGTATTCTGCTAATCGATTTACGAGAACTGAGTACAGGAATTTCCAGTTGTGGGACTGCAGATTAGCATAGTGCTGCCTATTAGTTGCTCATCTGTGGTATTATTGTCATTTGTAAATTGTATTATAAACAGTAAAACAATCATTTAGTCATATATTATCTAGGTCAGCTGCACTGTCGGCCTCTAAAAAGTCTTGTGTGTGTGTGTGTGTGTGTGTGTTTTTAACTGTATATTACAGTCAACAACAGAAAACATTTTAAAGTCATTCTGAAAAGCATCCTGTCACCCCTCTGGGAATTCTGCCCCCCCCACTTGATATATTTTAGTAAGCCTCCTTGAGCAAAATGCCTAACCCTAATATTTGCAATTATACTGTAAGTTCCTTTGGATAAAAGCGTCTGCTGAGAGGACCAATTTGTATATAGTAGACAGCAACATTCTCCAGCCAACAGCGACACTCTCCCTCTCCCTTCTCTCTCTCTCAACTAACCAAGTCGGCCACAGGCGAGCGTCTGTGCAGTTGGATTTGCCTCTCCACCTCCACCTGCATCCGGGCCATGGGCCGCGCCAGCGCCAGCGCCACCCGCGCCTCCTCCTGCAAACGGCGCTGGACTCTCCAGAAGCCTCCGCAGTCATCCAACGAGTCCTCCTCCTCGGCTGTGTCCCGGTCCGACAGAGACGAGCTCTGCTTGCTCTGTTGAGGAGGGCATCAGCAAGGGGTTTGAGTTTAGCACGCGTGCACCATTTTGTGTAGGAAAATATGTTTACATCACACTGCCTGGTTATGCTACAGTATGGCACCCCCACATCCTTACATGCACACCTGTGCATGTAAAAGTGCACATGGTGGGTAGAGAAGCCTGTGCTGTACAGTATGTAGGGGGGAGGAGTAGAAAGGGTTGGATTTGATTTGCCTGATCTAATGTGCTGTTTTTTTTAACAACACATTTGAATTATGTTTAAAAAAAAACAACAGCAAGTGTGAGTGCAGACCTTCTCATATTATCACACTGCCGGTTACAAGTAGTACTTGTACAACAGACAAATAAACACACATACTGCAAATGCACAAAGCATAAAAATGCATGTAAATATCTATCAGGTTGTGAGCGTGCGCACCATGGGGGACAGTGGCGTGTCCAGACTGGTCTCTGTCCTGGTGTCCTCTGCATCGCTGTCTTTGTCACTGCTGCTGTCATTGACAAAACACACTTGTAGGTTTACCCCACCCTGCAGCCTGGGAGGGTCAAAGAGAGCGAGAGAGCGGTGGTGGAAGGGTCAGTTAGGTGCTTGAAGAAATGGGGTGCATCTTTTGTTTAGCAGAGTTTGCATGATGTAGCAGCGATTATGAGAAAGCACAAGTGAGGTTGAAAGGTGATAGGACAGGTTTTTTGAGTCATGTACATGTACGAGGGGGGTCGCAATCTATGAACCTCTTCTTTTAGAAGAATAACATAAATGGTAATAATATATAAATATATAACCACAAAAAATGCATGCACATTTTATAAATATAATAAACCTTTATAGCCTATTATGAAAAAGAAAAAGGTTTTAGTTCATATAATTTATTTATACATTTCTTGTGATGTCGTCATGACGCCAAAATCATCAGGCAACTCATTAGGGCAGTGTTTCTCCAATGGGGAATAATTGAAGGCACTACAGCGGGTAAGTGAAAAAATGGAAATCATCAAATTTGATAGAAAAAATTATTATAAATTGAAAATATTAATTGCATGATCTATGTCCTCTATGTTCATGAGCTATCAAATGACCTTTACAATGTAATACTATTTTTATCTTTTTTTATTGTTTGAAAAACCGTTATAGTCCGGTAAAGGGTCCAGTTTAAACCAGTAGACAAAAAAAGTTTGAGAACCACTGCATTAGGGGATCCTGACCAATACTTTGAAGCACTGGGCTGATTTCCATACATTTACCTTTATATTTACAGCATTTAGCAGACGCTTTTATCCAAAGCGACTTACAATTAGTACATTTGTCAACATTTGTCAACATAAAAAAACAAAAGGTAATAATAGAAGGAGTAGCTCTATGTCAATAATGTCAACTATGAGCTAATAACCGCAGAAACATGTGATTCAAATTCAACAGCCAAACCCACAAAATGTTAGAATCTCTCTGTTCTGTTTACATGGAAATATTAGAAACCTCAATTGTTATGTTTATTTTCGCTGAATAGGTGGCAAAACATGACTCTGTGAGAGTCTCGGAGGAAACCATCACCACCCCCGTGACAAAACCGTGAGAACAATTCACCATTTAATATTGTATAAAATGGAGGCACTGGAAATTCCACATTAGAGGTGTACCTCCACTTCTTCTGGATGTTAACCCAGTCAGAGCCACAGGCTGATAGTAGGGATTACTTCCTTTTTCCACAAGGGCGGACCACAGAGGGACCTGCACTTCCTCAAACAGTGTATATAGTGGCGGTCCGGGAGGGATGGGCGGCCCCCTTTTGCCATGAGAACGTCCCCACAACTTCATTCAAAAAGTCAGCACTACTAAACTGTTACTTAAGGTCAAAACTGTCAGGAAGAAACTGAAGACCATTGGCCTTTCAAGTACGGTGGCTTTGGTTAACCACCTGGAACCAGATGTGTGTGTGTGTGTGTGCGTGCGTGCGTGCGTGTGCGTGCGCGCGCGCGTGTGTGTGTGTGTGTATGTGTATGTGTGTTCAAGTAATTCTTCAATTTCAACATGCTATTTAGAACAAAAACATTGTGTTGCTAACTATACATACCAATTGCTTTCCTAATTTTCTTCTCTTCTATTCTCTTTAATCAGATGACTCATAATATGATTCCTCATTTCAAATAATATGTTATTAAAACCAAACTTGGATGTTTAACAGCGCCCTCTCCTGTCTGTCTTTTCAAACAACAAACCCATAACTAGCCTAGTAAAATTCATAAAAAAAGAAATTCAGTTAAAAATCTGGTTTCCACAGCTTGGAAAATAGGCTGTCTAAAAAGTGGAGCTTTCAATAAAGCAAACAAACAAAAACCAACTGTAACAAGGAGAGGCAACAAATGTCCCCAGACAAAGGCAAACACTTATAGGCTACTGTACTGTTTGTATACCTGCACTACTACAGTACACACATACACACACAGGCACACTACTCAAACCCACCGGGAGGCTGGTCCGTTTTTGCTGCAGCTGGTGTAAATGACTGGCTCGTCGTCATAGAAACTGCCAAGCGCAAGTTTCTGCCTGATGGACTCCCTCTCATTCCGCTGGGCCTGTCGGAAATAGAGAGGAATAAAATAAAATAAAGACCTAAAATAAATAAGTAATATCACTATGCTAATAATTATGTAACTGAGTAATTTGTGTTTGTTAGAAGCACTATAAGTGTACACATTCATTGTTTTATTGTATATTAATTGTGTGCTGCATATTAAAATCTATACATTATATTCTAATAATAATCTATATATTATATCTGATACCGTTTATCCATTTTCAAAATTCATGATTATTTCCCATGATGAAATTATCAACATTCAATACAATAATATCAACATAGAGAATAATACAGTTAAGGATGAGTATCATTATTTTTTATCAGGGAATTCAAGGTAATTCTAAAACATAATATACTGTCTCCTCCCTCATTACTTCTACATATGGTATATCTTGGGCCTATACATAAATACATAAAATAAAAAGACAAAAACACTGAAAACAAACATACAGAAAGACAAATCTTTCAGTATGGACACATGCACACTATGGCACTTCTGTAGACAGGTGCAGACTCAAATCTCAGTACAAGAAAGCCTGGACGGTACACAGATCTTAAGGGAATCTGAAAGATTTATATGGGGGCATATGGGTCATGGAGGGATATCTCTCTCTGTGAGAGAGCATGAATTACTTTTAGGAATTCATGACACAGTACCAAATCTATACCAGTATAATGCAATGTCATCCTGAGCTAAATGTCCTCCATCTAATTCCTTTCTGATTTTTCTACAGGCTTCTAAATATTTTAGAAGCCTGTAGAAAATTTTCATTTTCCTTTGCCTTAAATGTCCAAATATAGCTCCCATCTCCTTCGACTCCTCAAGGCGCTTGTTTCGAGCTGAATTTTCCTTAATCTAGAATATTATTCCAGATATGAAGTCTGTACTCTTTCTGAGAGGAATCTCACTTTACCGATAGGGGAGAATAAAAATAAAACAACGGCCCACATTGGTAGAATATTCATTTCTATTTTGGCTCCTTTAATGAAGTGTGAATAATTATATTCTGTGACTGTGCCCATTGCTCACGCACATTACCAAGGCCTGCTGAGACACACACACGCAATTTCCATGTACACAATCTATGATGCATAGCACTCTTCCGTCTCCCACGGAGACACACGGCCAGGAATATGCACACTGAAATAAAAAATAAAACACCCCCACACCCCCACTCCCACTCAAGCTCAGAATGTGACGAGGTTATGACGCAAGAGCATCGATCACATCTAGCAATCTCCATCATCCAGCCAACGCTATGCCTTTTCCTGGTCTCAGTCAGGTGTTCTACTGGGCTGGACTGTCTGCATACACACACACACACACACACACACACGCAAACACCATTGTGTGACAGTTGACCGTCACATATGGAGCAGCTCATTATAAAAACAAACAAAACAGTGTCAACATGCAGAGGGAATATTATTATCAGTTTAACGGATGCAAGTGGCAAATGTGCAGGGAAGACTAGGTGACAATCACATACGGAAACACCCGCAGCGCTGATAAATGCACGTATACTGTACACACACACACGCACACGCACACGCATATCCATTATTGCTGTTACCTACACATGCACCATGATGGTAATGCTACCTCTATCAACATGTAAATATTTGAATTGTCAAGCAGACACACACACAACACGACCGGCGGCGTTCACAGTCAGACTCACACACACCTGGTAGACGCGTTTCTCCTGGTGCACCATTTTTCAGCGCATCGCACTCACTGCCGCCCTGCCCTTCTCTACACTGCAGTGGAGCTCTACAGACCCAGGAGACCCTCACAGACGCTGCAGCTACGCACGGCCGAGGAGGGAGAGGAGGGGGCAAAAACATGGCGGGGGAGGAGATAACAGGAATGGAAGGGAGGAGAGCCGAGAGAGAGAAATGGCTGGGGGGTGGGGGTGGGGTGGTGGGTGTTTTGAAGCAAGCGGAAGGGAGAAACAAGGAGGATAGGAGGAGGATGGAGGGATAGATCTGTCTGCATCTATAGAAATGTAATAACCAATCTATGTGTCAATCAATCAATAGACAGACAGTAGGTAGGGAGACATGCAAATCGGTGCTGAGCAGTATGTTTGGCTACCATGTGTTGTGCAGATTTGCCAGGAATGTGAATTTTACTGTGAACTAGTATACAGTATATATGCTATGTATATATCTATGCACACAGTAGCTTTTCTAACAAAATCACATTGATGCGTTTATTTTGGCAATGCTGTTTCTGTGGCATTCTGCCATTTAGACAAGACTGCTGTACATTACCTTAATTCACATGATGCGTTTGTTTATTCTCTTAAAGGAATCCAGTGCTCGCCCATCCCTGTATCAAAGTGTGAGGAGCCATAACAGAGAGAGATGGCCTGGGGGCACATGCTCACACATGCGTGCATGGAAACAAACAAACAAACACTGAAAACACACGGTGCTGTGTCATGATGCAGTGGCTGATTAGACCAGATAACATTTTAGTCACCCTTCGTTATGGTGAGGTCCTGTTTCAGAGTCACAGTGTCACCCATTTCTCTTAAAGGTACACTGCTTAATTTTGTGTTACATCATCCTGGAACACCAGACTGTTGTTATTTTGAAATATGACCATCTACGAAATGGTGTGTGACTGAAAGGGGAGGGGTAGAGAAGCGTGCAAGCATCAGAGGTCAGAAGGGGTGACAATGAGGGCTGTATCTTTCCTATAGAGACTTAGTCTTTCTAACTGGTCAAGTAGGCTACACACATAACAACTTATGTACCTTCCTTTATGGAGACTGTATAATACATAATAATTAGATATATTGGCATATATCCAGCGGTGACTAAAGAATGCTGTTGGCATAGGGATGTGAAGGTGTGCATTTGAGTGGAACAGAGATTGTGCGAGAACAAACAATAGCAAAGAAGAGAGGGAGACGGAAATAGCACTCACAGAGATGCTGGACAGTCGTGGTCGACTCCCACCAAAACAATGTTCAGCCCGTGAGACAAAAATATCCTGCAGCTCCTCAGCCCAACTTCGACTGCTCACCACGCAGGCTCCTCCCTGTGTCTTGTATAGCACGCCATTGTTCTCTGAGTCAACCCACCAGCGTTGTCTGGCTTGAGTCATAAACACTTCTGCATCCACCTCATAGACTTGCATGGTGACAAATGCTGAGGGGTGGGAGGAGCAAGTTTAGGGCTGGGGGCAGGACGTGGGGTCCAGGCCTGGCAGCGTGGCCAGAAACAACCTGAGGGCAAATCCCTGACAGTAATCAAAGACTTCAAGTTGGATAGACAAGAAATGTGCTACTGTGTGGCTGTCTCGTATGGCTTCCACAGCAGTGATCAGCTGTTACATCAGATAGTTGATCACGTTCAAACATTACAGGGAGTCAGAATGAACTGCCATTCCTTTATGCAAGTTTATGCAAGATTTCCAATATACCTATACAGCATAGCATACATGCGTAATAGGTTATCATAAATATTAACACTCACATTCATTGATTCAGAGACACACTCCTTCCTTCAGACGCCTGCGATTAAAAAACAGGCAAAAAACTGTGTGTTTGCTGTGTAAAATAGCATCTGCAGCATATAGGGAAAAAACCCAATGACCAATGGCTGAACAGGAATATCTGAAGATTTCTTCAGCAGGATCTCACAGCTCTACAGCATTCAAATAAACCAGCTTCACACGCCTCACTTTCCTCACGGGTCGCATCCTTTCAGTGATGCAAACATAACTGTAGATCCTTGTGCGCGGGGTGCGCAGTGCCCAGAGGAGAGAATGTGGTATGAAAATATATAGATTTGACAGAATGAGGTGATGTATACGTGTACCAAGTGGAGCACAGCGTAGGCAAAAAAATCTAGCACTTAAGGGACTGCAGGGTTCTTTAATGGCCACAAGCCCATATTAATGCAAAAAATAAAAGCATTTGTAATCAAGTTATGGTTAAGTGATAGATACTGTACACAAGAAAAATAAAGCAATAGGGTGGAACGAAAATTATATATATTCTTAAAATGGGCACCAGTAGTCTTATAAGTGGCATGTCATCCTATAGCTAAGTCACCACAATGTGCATTACCAATAGATAACTTACTGTAGCATGTACATTTATCCCAAGTGTTTAGGAGCAAGTAGTGGATATCACTCTGCTCAATGATTCCTACACAGCTTGGGTTTGCTGGGATCAAATCCCTTTTGGTGGAAAGTTGACCACCCTAACAACTAGACTATCCCGCCCCCCTTAATAACAAAGTTATTTCCGTACCCAGAAATGTCACCAGGCCTTCTGCCACCCCTACAGCTCAGATTCAAGTTCAGATGAAATGATAAAGCTGTATCAGTTTCAAGTACACCTTTATTAACAACTGAGGACTTCAAGAAAGGATACTGAACAAACTATCTCACTTCTGATTTCTAAAGTAGGCAATGAAGTCCTTCCAGTCGACCCCATTTGGGTATACTTTGTCAGAAGCAGGACTCCAAGGAACAGCATGCCAGTTGTCATCCAAATGACAGTATTCGTGGAAGGGGTTTCCAGACTTGTAACTGTTGTGGGGTGAGTACTTCTGGGCGTCAGGGGCTTCGACACCCCTTTTGTCAGGAACATAAAGAGCAAAAGGAAGTGCATGGTAAAGAACATGGGGGCGCATAGGGCCTAGATACACACTTTGCTTAGTTGTTGCACAAGTTTTGGTGGGGGTAGATGCTTGTGTTGAGGTCCCAGATGTTGCCGTGGATGCCTGTGTAGAGGCCCCAGATGTTGCCGTGGAGGAGTGGGGAAAGGCCCCAGTCACTGGTATAGGAGAGTCTCAGGATTTGCACTAGCAGTCACCATTGGCTCATTTGGTCTGGGTATACTGGGAAAGTCCATAAAAATACTGGATAAATGGATTGGTATGAGATGGTGGGACATAAGGCACAGCTGTTGAGGTTTCTTAGTGGTGGTGGTCTTTGGAGAAGTGGTCGGTGTTGGGATTTGATGCATGTTTATGTAGGGATTGTTCAAGAGGTTTAACTGCTACAGCCGCAACAGGCTGGTTGGTGAGGTGAGGTCAGGTGTAGCATTAAGAGTTGTCAACATGGGGCAGGACAGTACGACTGGAATCCCATAACAGTGCATGTGTAGGATATACCTTCCAATCTGCGGAGGAAAACAAGGCAAACACATTTTAGAAGTCGATAGGGGTGTTAAGAACCACAAACTTTTGGTGGTGGTGGATGCTTGTGCTACATATAACAACACTGACAGGTTTACCTCTTGTCTAACACAGAAACCATCATAGGGAACCACCAAAACAACTTGCAAAAGTGCAAAGTGCATTCTGTTGCATGGAGTAGCCACACACTGGAGGCACCTAGTTTAAAGGTGAAGGCAGCACACCTTCAGTGGTGTGCAGAGAAACAGTTCACCTGAAAACATAATTTCAACACTTCTGATGGCTAAGGTCAGGCATGACACAAAAACCTAGATACATTTCAGATACATCTTATGTGGACATTTTGGAAGTTAAGGATAGCATGAAACTTGTTGAAGCACTGATGATGTAGGATAACCTCTGGTACCCATGTTAACTACGCCAGCCAGCCGTCCTAAGGATTCCCATGCTCCCACAGGCGCCACCGCTTTTGCCCCTAGGCTATACCGGTCGGCCCCGGGGAGGTCGGTGGTGCCGCCACAGGCCCACACTCCACCAGTCCCGCCCCAGGGAAGGTTCGCCAAGCAGCCCAGTGGAGGTGTTGACGGCCCGAACCAGGACGGCGTCTCTGGGTTAGGGTTAGGTTAGGAGCCTGGGAGCCCTCGCCACTGAAGCCAGTCTACTGTTCGGCCGCAGGAGGGCCCACGCTGCCATCGCCCGCCGGCGGAGTCAAGCCTACCTCGCCGGTCACTGTAGATTCTTTGCCACCAGAGCCTGCTCCGGTTGCCGGAGGGTTCACACCGCCGTAGCCCGTCCGCTTCATGGCCGCCTGTGAGTCCTCGCTTCCGGAGAGCAAGCCTGCATGGTCGGGTCGTTGGAGGAGCCGCGTCGCCGCTGCCACCCGTGCCTCGTTCGGTTTCCCGAGGATCCAAGCCGCCTGTCCCCGGTCCAGCCACCAAAACGTCCCATCCTGGCTGCTCACCTGTGGGGGATTAGCCCCACTTACTATTAGGGGCCTTTAGGATAGCCAGCTTTTGGTCATTGTTTCTGTGTACCTGTACGCCACACCATTACATGGTGATTCCTTTCTAAACCGGATTAAAATAGCATATTTTAATGAAGCAAATATTAGACCTCTGGCTTATTTTTCTCCCCATATTAAAAGGTTAGTGCCCAAGTCCAATAGTTTAGGAATATGCGGGAAATAATGCAACATGATGGCAAAGGCCGTTGTGCTTTCAGGAGACACACTGCACTGAATCAAGTCTACCAACATGAATTTTAACCTTTCAATCTGCAAATCTCAAGTACCAGTCGGACTGGACTTACTTGAAGGGTACTTTAATGCCAATTAAGCACAACACATTTCCAAAGTTAAAAAGCACACATCGGTTAAACTGCCACTAATTTGCCAACGAGGAATGCAGTAATGA
>JAOEHI010000009.1:2704373-2722848 GCA_025447815.1 Percopsis transmontana
TGGGGCACAGAAGAGAGATTGGAATTCCCTGCCAGCGCATTGGCAGGAAGTACCTTCCATCCTGGGTAGAAGAGAGACATTTCAGTTTAAGGTCTTCAAAACACAAGCTATGGAATTATACACGCTAGTCATTTCGGGACAAGTTACAAATTCCTTTACTAGTCATACAATTACAGGACTCCAATCCCTCACCTCTTGAATTACATTGTGGCAATTATATGCAATCACCATAACCAGTCCCAAGAAGTTGTGCAGGGAGTGCCCACAGGTTGTAGGGATCTGGTGAAGTGGCAGCGGCGGTGCATTTCCTGAAAAAGCAAACTGCATTAGAAACGTGGCCTGTCGGATATTGTAGGTCACACTGGTCTGCGTACAGTCAGTGTCTGAAGGAGACAGGCTAGAAATGTGCCACCGTACTCCACCTCGATAGAGCTGAAACTGCGAGGCCCCTGGTCCCGCTGCTCGGAACTTCATTTGGTCCCCACCACACTGTAGTGTGGGTGCCATGCGCATCCATGCTGCCGTTACTGCATCAGGCATCCATCCATTGGACACACCTAGATCAAGAATAAATACAGCAATGTTGTCATGTCATGGAGCTCGTTAATTCTAAAAAAGGTCAGCAGATGCAGGGATTGAGTTCATTCCGTTTATGATACAGGTCTTACCTCCAGAGTCTGCTTGGTAAGCTCCATCTTCTGTTGATACGTTTAATGCAGTTTTAGCCTTGTCAATAGCTTTCAGCTTGATGCCAGCTTGGTACACCTCAATGCCAAACAAAATCTTCCCTTCTTGTACATCTGGCTCTGAAGATGCACGTGCATCATTTCTTGTGTTCTTCAAGCGCGCACATTGAGTAATAGGCACCAGGTATAGTAAAATAACCGTTACAAAATTCAGGTTAACATTAGGCCTACTTGACATTCGTTTGCGTACCATTCTGCTCAAGCGCGCCGCTTTCAGAAATGCTCAAGCGTCATAAACCTATACGTTAGAGGCAAATATTTATACACCTACAGCCACCAACAGAGTGGAGAAACGACCAATCAACCTCCGCATTTCTTAAATTCATGCTCGTGCGTGAAGTTGCCGCAGGTGTGCTATTTCCTGGCCCACCGTGTGATTAATGAGATCACCACTAGAGAGAGACATAGCTACAGGGACAAGCCAGGACGCTGTAGTAGCACACCACCATCATGATTACAACTAATTTTACTGCATGGCATTACGTTTGGCATTTGTTATTAGGTGAGTGTTATGCAAAGGTTAGATTTCCTAATGACACTGCATCATTTAGTAAACATTTTGCTACATCTGTATCACTCTCCACTCCCTGCCAACTTTCAACCATACACATCTATTTTTTTTTAGTTTTTATGATTTGAATGTTGACAATGTTTAGCCTATTGGTCATGCAAGTAGCATAACTATAGTTTGCTAAACAACCACTAAGTATCTCAAATGTGAAGGTAAACGATTTTAGAATTTTTTCCTAGACTCTTGTTAAGGTATTTTTTAAATTTATGGATATCAATTCTATAAAGGGAAGGTGAATTCAAAAAATGTTATTCTGAGATTTTGCAATAGCTTTACCAGTTCAGGCAACATAACTTAACTTCCTCACTCTGCTTTTGCAGTAACCTAAACATTTCATGAAGTATCAGACAGATGGCATATAGACTTATTTACTATACTTTATTAGTTGTAGTTTAATTTTAGCTATGCAAAGTAAATATAAAAATTACAATTCACAAATCAAAACAAGCCCATTTCTGAATGTTATTTCCATGGTCATTAGACAGTATAAGTTGTATTCTACAAAAGACCAAGCTGATGAAGGAACTCAAAACATTAAATTACACATGGCTCAAGTTTGCTAGCATGACTTTTTCATATGACCAATTCTATGCTACATAAATTAAAATTCACCTCGTCTGAACATAATGTTCAAAGATGATGTAAGCCTAAACATAATGTTTATTGGACCAGGATGAACTTCAGTAGTAATGGTAGTACAACAAAATGACAACATGGCGGCACATTTTCCATGGATCCCACTCTGTCAGGGGCGGGGCGTCTCTAAGGAGCTTGGTGAGCGATGGGGGCATCTAGTTTGTGCCAGCAGTATTCCTGCCTTCAGCACAGACCTTCATTAACATCACCTCACAGTCCACTGAGAATCCCACCTTAAAACCTTAGAGGCAAAAAAGAAATGAAGATAAATGAAAATGAACCCAGATGATTATTAGTCTACTCTAGATGCTTGTGGTTACAGCTTAGGAGCTAAATTAATATAATATAGGCATTGTTCATTTTTTTTGGCACCTACTAACAGGCTTACTGAAAAAAAGAAATGACAGGTGTGTGTACGTGCATGGAGGGGTCTTTGGCTCTGGCCGGGGGGTGGTAGGGTTAGGAGCGGTGGTGTGACATTGTGTCCATGTGAACGTTCATTTTCATCTCGTTTTCCAGGATCTGTACAAGCTGCTGCATGGAGGGCAGGTGGCCAGACTCCAGTTTGGACCACACTGGAACATCTGTAAACACAACATGCGATTAGGATAAGTTTACAACCACAGTAACATAAAAATAATATTACATTCTGATGATGAATAAAAAGTTAACATTTTTAAGAAGAAGAAAAAAAGTGTGGCGCTATTTTGTAGTGGAAAAAAGCATTAAGACTGTTTCTGATTGTACTTAGTACTCAATTTCAATGTTTACAAATAAGTACACCGCATAGACACAAAGTCAGCCTAATGAGTGAATAGTAATCTCACCATTTAATGTGATTTCAAAAGCCCCTGTTGACAATAATTGGTTTTCAATCATACTGCTCAAGAAAAACACCATCATGCAGGCGTATACCTGGAAAAAGAAGAATATTCATTTAGGAATTTAATTTAAAACAGATAATGGGAATTATCATTCAGTGCTTCGTGGTGTTCAGTAAAGCTAATTGAAAAGGCCAGAAAGCAATACAATCAGATGAGGATGGTGTTGATGAGGAAGGTAAATACAACTGGAAGCATCTGAGAATAGTTTGGAAACAGTTTTGGTGGCCAAGAGGAACACATCCCTAAAACAGACTTAAAGAGATGAATAGTCATCAATATCAAATACATATTTTGTTTAATGATCGTCTGCCAGGCTATAATTCAACATGCAGCACAATGTTATATCCTTCCAATATGAGAGCTCCAGATATGCACTTCACCTTATTCTCCTGGCCCCACACCCAGACACCAGGGGCTTGCATACCAACAAGGGTGAATGGGTCCTTGCCGATGATTATCAGCCCAATAACCACCAGCTTAAACATGGACAGGAAGGAAGCAAAATGTCTGTGGGAATAGAACCAGAAATTTGCTTGAATGTTCATTTTTGGATATAACAGACATTTATTTTATTAGTATTTGAATTCAACCAGTATTTAATATGCAAAATGCATTATTATTTTTTTTTAAATAAAAACAAGTACCGAAATCTAACTAAACTTCATACCTAATCCAATGGTAAATACATCTGTAAGAGTTTGAATAAACTTATATTTACTGAAAATGCATACAGTGCAACAACAATGACAGAAAACAGAAGATGCCTCACACCAAGCCTTTCGGGGCAAGAATTGACTAGGTCACTCTGTAATTAAATATATACACTATACGTCCTGCCCTGTGACAACCTCACACAAGACACTTCAAGCATAAGATAAATACAAAAATATGCACAGGTTAAGCTGCAGCCATTGTCTAATTTTGATATTTTTCTTGCCATTTATTCTGCTATACAGTAATCTCTTGTGTGTTTATTAGGAGTTCAACTGATGAGGTCCCACTTGGATAACTACATCTTTAACTACAACCCTTGGGACTACAACAGCAATAGGCAAAAAGCAGTATTACCAACTTGGGATTACTCCAAAGCCCATGTTTTTTCCCTGGTGTGGCAAAGCCTACTACTTTACATGGTTATTGTCTACAAGCAAGAAATTTGTGAGATTAGTGAAAATAATGATAATTTGTGTTTTGACTATATCCTTTAACAACACAAAATTCTTACACAAATACACCAAATAAACAATGTCAACTAAGCAATTGTATTCACCTTTAAGCACACAAAATAAACTGCATTATCATTGTTTACGCCCAGGTTTATTTAGGCTTTAGTTGAAGGCCAAGCTAGGGCAATATATCTGGGTTATGGGGCTGACACAATGCAACCAAGGAGCATATCTTGAAAATTATTATGTGTGCTACTCACTAGTAAAATCTGGGGTCAACAGCTTCCAAGATATTGCTAGATAACATGATATTCTCAAATGATAACTCAGAGACACAAACTGTTGCTACCAGGCAAGTGAACTCAAACAATTTGTGACTGCTGCAAATAGGTTCAGATCATACCGATAGATGGGTACAGGAAGGTAGTTCTCCCCTTCAATTCGGATGTCTGGGTACCGCTGGTACAAGGCCTGCGTGTACTCCTCAAACACCCGCTTGTACCCTCAGGAAATACTGTGGGGAAAATAAATAGAACAGGCTAGACAAGATCAAGTAAAACAAGAGTGCAGTGGAATGCAAGGTTAGATGTAAAGTTGTAATGAAGCAGTTATGTTTCTGGGTGTATCAATTGATTTTACCCTAGTCTGTCAGTCGTCTGAAGATATTAACATAACTAGACTATTGGGGGGGGGGGGGGTGAATAACCTCAGGTAGTTGCAGAGAACACCCTTAATTATTACATATTAGTTCCACTGACGGCCACAAGCTAGATAGACCTTTCCAAGTAATCTAATTCTTCACAAATGGATTAACATGTTAATCCATTTGCCTGCTGGCTCGCGATGCTAATTATTGGCTTTACCTCTCCCCTTTCATAGCACGCTACAGCACCCTTTCTGGCTTTGGCTAAAGCTAATGTTAGAGTAACGATTTAAGTTTCAAAAAACATGTAGGTTTACGTGCCATAAACACTTGTGTAGGAAATTAATGCCCGACAAAGCCGGCACTTACCTCCTAAATATAAGAGTTAAAGACTTTGAACAATTCAACAACTCTTTCTCGGCCTAACGTTAGAGTCTTGAAGAAAAAGCTTAGGCTAGATGTTAGCTTGAACAAGCTTGCATTAACATCCGCTTGCTCTATTTTAGTCTGCTTACCATATTTGAAATTTCAGAAGGGGTCCCGTAGCAAACTGCATTTTCATCTTCTTTATGCCACTATTGTCAGCCGATGTTGCAAGGTATAGCGAGAAAAATCCTAGGAAAAGGAATGAAAAACGTAACCACTTGTTCGCCATTCCGCTTCGGTTTGCTGCTTCCTCACTCCGTGCTTGTCATGTCTAGCCAAACCAAACCATGTATGTATGCTAAACTGTGTGTCCTACCGAAATAGTCTCCCCTTACCGAAATTGTTCATAAACCTACAGTCGGTACGGGGTCTGATAAATTAACTGATAAAAAAACAATGTGGTATTTGAAGAAGGCACAATAAAGAATATAAATGAATGTACTAATAGTGCCAGAGTTGCTTAGGCTTCAATTATTTGGCCACGGAACAATTTCAGTTGGGGTACTTTCTGTCACAACACTTCGTATCTACTGTCTTGTACCTCAGCTCCCCCAAGTAAGGCTTATTCGTTTATTGTATTTCCCTTCGTTCAGTGGTAAAAGTGAACATCGCCACCTGCTGCCACTCCAGATTTATATTAACAAACCTTTGTGTAAAAAAAGGTTTGTGTTTTGAGATATTATATTGAATGGCTATATCCTTATGTTGGATAGGCTTATTATAATTATGACGTGTTATAACAACAAACCTATTTGGGTTTACACCAAAGAGAAAAGGGTACTCTCCACTGGCGAATCATCAACACTCCAACACTAAATGTACTGTAACTCCCACAAACTCTTTCGTGTTAAATCTCTAAATCTCTACCATAACTATCTAGAAAGAATTCTGTTTGCTAATTAATTGCGAAATCATCTTCATCGTTCGTCAAGAGTCTTCCGTCCAGTAGTAGGCGTTCGGCAACATTGAAAACCGTGGCAGAAGCCCACAAAGGAGAAAATAATCATTCGACCAATCAGGTGCTTTCGTATCCAGAAACGACTATTTAAAAATTGGGCGGCCTGACTGAGTCTTTTGTTGTATTGTCCTAAGAAGTAGATTTATTAGCCTAGGTTTTGCTGGCAAAACGCTATTTAGTTACTTGAGCTTTCTCAAGGGTAAAGGGTAGAAGACGACGACGACGTTGAAATGGAGAGCAATCTTGCAAGACTTCTTGTTGGGCTTTCTGTGAAGATCAGTCGAAATGATGGTGAGATGATGTCGACTACAGTATGCAACTATCTAACGTTAAGCATCTGCGTTATCTCGACTAAAATAATATGACTACTCGATTATTTGTAATACTACTCAATATTAGGTCGGGTGCATCGTGCCACCGTAAAATCTGTGGATAAAGTCATGTCGACAGTCATGGTTGAGTGGTACGAGAGGGACATCTGTCGTGGGAAGGAAGTGAGTGGGCCCAAACTGTCACTTTAGCATTGCATACACTATAACCAGACTATCATATCACTTTTGCCTATTAAGTAATTGGTGCTTTAAAGAAGTGTATTACTGAAACGCACCTGTTGGGTAAAGATGAAGGGGAATGTTCAAACATTTTCAAACGGTATTGGCTTCACTTTCTGTCCTGGTTTGTCTATGCTCTGTAGGTTGAGCTCAGTGATTTATGTGCACTCAATCCAGACCTGGGGGACCACGTTAACAAGGTTGTCGCCAAAACTGCTGCTCAATCTCCAGCCCCAGAGAAGGCAGGTGTCATTCTACAATTTGGACAAGGTTTTATGTCCTTTATACATTGGCTGAGTAGGGATGCTACTAGTCTAGATTTGAATGTCAAATGTCTGCGATACTTGGTTGAAGCTCTATTCTTACACATTATTATCACATTATTTGGTTTGCCAACTGAACTGTAAATAAACCCCTTTCCAATATTTAGTTTAGTTCAGTTCAATTGTAATAAAAGCAACCTTAATCAAGACTTATTTAACCTAGATAGTCAGCTTTGTGACTGGAGAAAGGGGATTTCATTTATTGCTGGCACACATGCCTTTTTTGTATAAGTGAAGTGGTTACTTTTAATTTAAGACTAACATTCTCCCTTTGTTTTATTACTAATGTAGAAATATGAAGGACGACTGCGCTCATCCAGGATACCTGCCCCTGCTTCCTGTATGTATATGACCTTTAAATCAGTCACATTTAGGAATTTGTATCTTCTGTATTAAGTAGTGTTTCCTAACTGCTATTTTCCCTCCGGAAGCCTCTGCTCTGGTAGCGTCCTCAGCTGAAGATAAAGGTCAGCATGCCATGCATGTTCCACAAAATGCTGATTATCTCTCATTGCACCTGTGGTTCTTAATCCATAGTATAGTGGGTTTCTTGGGAGTTGCAGGATCTCTTTGACTTCCATTGTTTCTCTAAAACATGCTTCTAATGGCTCTGCAGTGCTGGCTGCTTTATCTACTGGCAGTATTTATACTTTATTTATACTAGTTGTAGTGTTTTTAATTGTATTCTTCAAAACTATTCATAGAGCTTTTGCAAAAAGTTGTTAAAGTTATAAACAGCTCATTGGACAGCCTTCAACCAATCAAACTTTGATTTTTCTCACACACAGGCGCTTCTTGCTGTCATCTTCAACTAGCCTAGCTTCATAGATGGGTTCTCTGGTTAATAGTTCAATATTTTTGTTCCAAATAACTTGATGGCCGTTAAGATACCCCGACAACCACTTAACATAACCTAGTACAAAATATTTATAAATATCACATATAAAAAGTCTTTTTAAAATGTATACCCAGTTCATCAGGAATTTCATTTTGGAATTTAGAAGTAATCTAGTCATGTTGACAACCACTCCCATAGCCTAATATTAGGCTCTAGTGACGCAATACACTTCGCTTTGTCTCCATTTGATTTAAATGTGGGGATGATAGTGGGATTTAACATTAAGTGACTTGACTAGCTTCTAAAGTATAGCCAGAAGCTGACAGGACCCATCCTAACAGACCTTGACAGAAAAACCAAAGGTAGCAATACTTTAATAATGGCTGTTCTGAAGCTGTGTGCTCTTTCAGTCACCAGGTCCATGCAGGCCAGACAGACATGCCTGTTCCAGCCCCCTGCCACTCACTCAGCTCCAGGCCCAACCAAGGAGTCTCAAACAAACTCTGAGATTATCTACACTGATCTCCCCTCTGCAAGGGTCCTCACAAGTTCTGGTTCGTATTGGCTCTTCTGAATGTGGTTGACGCAAAACTAGACATTGGTTGTCACGCTAAGCGCCCATCAGATGTTGACTGCTGCTGGTATTTGGTCTCCGCCCCGTTATTGCTCTCAGATCAGGTTTCGATGAAAGATTGGTCTGGAAACCCTGTTTGCATGACGGTTCCCTCAGCCACTCTGAAGGGCGGACCAATCGGCGACCAGTGGGGGTGGCCAAGTTTTTGTTTAGGAATGTCAATGCCAATTGGTTAAAGGCTGCGCCGATAGTTTTAAAATTAACTAGAAGTCTATGACCATTAGTATGCAACGACTGGAAACTATCTCAATGGAGCATGGCCAGACCCATATAATTCAAAGTGAATTTTGGGTATGGTTGGACCAGGCTAGCTTTTTCTCAAACAATTTGAGGGGGTTTTAATGAATCTCTATGGTAATTTGTTTGCCGAGGTATGGTTTAATTTTATTTTTCTCCTGACCAGCAGCATCTAACCAGTTGCTTACGAGAAACAAGCCCAGACAGACAGTACTGCCCCCTGTCTGTGAGACTTCTAAGGAAAATGATGAAGCAAAGAACCTCCCATCAGTGCCTTTAGCTGCTGGTGAGTAGTATGGGTTGTAACTCAGTCACTCATGGGCCCCTCTTAACTAACTCTATATAAACCAAATGATTACCTATACTTGCTGTATACAAACAACGAGCCGTGCACGATTTGTGAGAGGGTCATTATTTCTGTTCTGTAGGGTGTTGTGCGTATTGTGATGATGAATGCAAATTTAAGAAATGGAGGTTTATTTTTAAATGTGATTCCTCCTATGCAACTCAGGCAGAAGAAAATCTGTGGCCCCACCGGAGCTGTACAAGGGCAACAAACGGCTGTCCACCATGGCCAAGGTCCCCGATACACAGACCAAAAGGGGAAAGGTGAGTCATTATTTCCCCACCCATAAGGCATCAAGGACAAACGAATGAGAGATGGTTATATACCATAACATGGAGAATCCTGTCTTAGCCTTTCCGTTTTGATGTCTGTTGACTAGCTTGACATAGAGGCCCCATGACAATAAAAGCAGGAATTTGGAAGTGTTTACTTGACTCTCAAATATTTGATTCCTTTTTTTTTTTTTTCTTCTTGCATTTCCTGCAGTTCAACGACATTAGCCGACCCAACCAGAAGTTTTACCAAATGATCCAAGACTTCAGAGAGACTCTGACCATAAGTCCCATCTCAGCTGCTGATGCGGTGAGATTTATTCAGAAGATATCGATACACACAACTCTCTAGCTGATTTGGAGCCGACTTCGTTTGCAAAATCTTTTAGCAGTCATATTTTTAGACCACGTTTAGAGCACCACATTTTTATCATGTTTTTCACCTATTGTGTTCTGTACAGGTTGAAAGTCATAGGATTTGTGTGTGTATTCGCAAGCGACCACTCAACAAGCAAGGTAAATGTAGAATGATCTGATGACGCAAGATCCACAGGCTACCTTACAAAGTGTTGGGCCACTAGCCTAGGTCACATGCAAGACAACTCACTTGACTAGCCCATCCCTGATATGACTGTGCATTGCCATTTGCACTCCTGTTTGTTTGTTTTGTTTGTTTGTCTCAGAGGTCAACAGGAAGGAGATAGATGTGATCTCCATACCTGGGCACGGGGCTCTGCTAGTTCATGAGCCAAAGCAGAAAGTGGACCTCACTAAGTACTTGGAGAACCAGGCATTCCAATTTGACTACTCTTTTGATGAGACTGCCACCAATGACCTGGTCTACAGGTAATGCTAAGATAGGTTAGTAGTTGGTGTTCGACTCCCAGCTGAAAGGTCCTGGGTTCAAGCCTCCTTGAGGAAGATGTCTATTTTATCTTCTCTTTATGCCCCTGCTTGCCTTTTGGAAGTGCTCGACAGTGCAATGGGAATACATAATAGAAGCAGAAATGCACTACAAATCATAATGGACTTTTTTATTTTTATAATTGTAATTCTACATAACTACATAATACAGTGTTAATACTGCACAATCAATGTAAACCATGAGCAGATTATGTAGAACGGCAAACCAAAGTGGAGAAAATGCAAGCAAAAACACTGCGTCATGTGTGCAAGTCACTTTGGTTATTTAAGTGTTATTTAATTTTGTTTCATGTTGCATATTGTACTTAACAGTGCAAAACCAGTGGCCTTGAAATTTTTAAAGTGTTCAAATGTAATGCTTATTGTGTTTGTTTTCCCCATAGGTTTACAGCCAAACCACTGGTCCAGTCTATTTTTGAAGGTGGCATGGCAACATGTTTTGCTTATGGCCAGACTGGAAGTGGAAAAACTCATGTAAGTCTTTGTCGTCTTACTTACTATACATGCTTGAGTTGTCTAAGGTAACAGACATAAACACATTTTTCCTAAAGACTAAACCTTTGTTTTATTTTTTATATAAATACCTGCGTTTTTTCGTCATATCTTTTTGGGAAATCTACTGTAGGTGATTGTGGGCAGCAGTTTTATGGAAATAAATGTTTTAATCTTTTCCATGATTCGTCATGTATTTATTTCCAGACAATGGGGGGAGATTTTACAGGCAAGCAGCAGAACAGCTCTAAAGGCATCTATGCTTTAGCAGGTAGGCTCTAAATAAAACTGTAAAATCAGATTTTCTGTTTAAAATATTTGGTGGTTCCAACATTGGTCAGTCAAACTGTTAAATATTTTGTATTGGAAAAGACTGTAATCAGGGTTTTCCTACAATATCTGCTTTTTTTTTTTTTTTTTTTTAATTTATTATTGGGTTAATTTAAGTGTGACTATATATTGTGTATTTTAGCCCAGGATGTCTTTACCCTGCTGAACCATAAGAGGTACGCTAGCACTAATCTCTGTCCCTACGTCACCTTCTTTGAGATTTACAACGGCAAGGTAGGAATGAAGGTCCGCTACTGTGATTATTTAACATGGGTGAAGGAAAGAACAGGCCCCATCTAACAAACACTGGTTTCAGGTGTATGACCTGCTGAACAAAAAGGCAAAGCTTCGTGTTCTCGAGGATGACCGCCAGCAGGTTCAGGTGGTTGGCCTCGAGGAGGTCTTTGTGTCCACAGCAGAGCAGGTCATTGAGCTGATCGAAGCGGGAACTGGTTGCAGGTGAGTGGACTAGCAGACTTACTCAATGACCGACTTTTTATTTCCTTGTAGTAGATGGAAAATAAAGACTTACTGTATCACATGGCCAATATGATTGCATGGAACTATGTACCTAGACCGGCGCTTTACAGATATGGCTAGCAGGGACAAAAGGTTAGTGCTAATAAAATGAGAAATGGTCTCTTTAATTTTAGATGTGCCAAGGAGCAAGCATTGACAAATATTGACTAAAACTACAGTTTGTGTGGGTTGTGTTATCTATTATCTAATTGTTCTGTTCAGCACTGACTCAAGCTAATTGAAAGTAACAAATGTAATTTGTGTGTGGGTCTTTTTTTTTTTTTTTTTAACACTACTAATCTCGTCTCCTCTCAGAACGTCAGGCCAGACTTCTGTGAATGCCAACTCATCTCGCTCGCACGCCATCCTCCAAATAGTCCTGCGGCGCAACGACCGAGCTGCCACGCTGCACGGCAAGTTCTCGCTGGTTGACCTGGCGGGCAACGAGCGCGGCACAGATGTCCGTGGCAACGACCGTAACACGCTGGTTGAGACTGCCGAGATCAACCGTAGTCTTCTGGCTCTCAAGGTAGGCTATGGTTGATGTGGAAAGATTCCTGCAAGTACAGAGAACGAGGAGTGGCTTTATCTCTGCAGTAGTTCCGAAATATGGCTTGTAGAAGCTGTTAAAAGTATACTATGATTATTTACTCTGTCAACTTTTTTTTTTTTTTAATCCTGTATTAATATGCCATTGCCTAATTTCAGACACATGCAGGCAAAGGAAAACTTCGTGACTGGTAAAGTAAATGGTTCTCTACTGTTCCTGCAGGAGTGTATTCGTTCACTGGGAAGGAACAGTGATCATGTCCCATTCAGGATGAGCACATTGACCAAGGTGCTCAGAGATTCCTTTGTTGGAGAGAATTCCAGGACATGCATGGTAAAAAAAATGCAAATAAATGGTACTCTACAAACCACAGCGCAATACATTGCACTGCATTCAAACTGAACTGGTCCTGATTTGGTTATTACAACATTTTCAGATTGCCATGGTGTCTCCTGGCATGGCCTCCTGTAACTATACAATGAACACACTACGCTATGCTGACAGGTACAGTTGGGGATTAGTATGTGTAATGGCTTACTTTTTTAAAGCTTTTTTTATTTTAATTTTTTTTTAAATTGTTTTTTTTTTTTTTTAATTAACTAGAGCTTCTTTGTTTTTGCCATCTTGTGGCAGGGTAAAGGAACTGAATGGCCCATCCAAAGGCAATGGTGTTACTACGGCACAAGAGCCCATGGATGGCTCTTCAGAGGAGGTTGGCTTTCAGATATACTGTAAATGCCAGCTTTAGTCTTTCCGTGCATTTATCTTAAAATATACTCTTCTATGACTGCAGGACTTGTCTGTAGACCCCAGTGTGTATGAAGCCATCTCTCAGGTCACACAGCTGGAGGAGAAAGTTTATGCAGAGCTTCAGGTAGCTTCCTTTTATTGTCTGAATAAAATGTTATCTTTAAGGGTACTGGAGCAATGCAATATAACTGTATCTAAATCCCCTTGTTTCCCAGGGGAGCAACGAGCTGGTCAAGGCAATGGAGGAAACATCATTTGACATTGAGACGGGGCTGCCTGATATGATGAATTATGGAAAGAAATTAATGGGTTTGTACAGACCTCCTTTCAGCTTGGATGTGTGGTTTCCTTGCTATAAAGATGTATTTGTGTGGGTTTATTTTTTATTTTTTAGGCTCTTTGAAATACAACTACAGATTACAGTAATACAATCTGAAGATTATAGCTTGAGTTGTGAAATGACCATTTATAAATGCAACAGGAGAGCGCTTTATGTCAGTATGGGGCATCTCATTTGCTAATTGTAATCATTAGCCTCTGACACCCACTGTTTTCACCAGTGACTCATTTGTCACCCACAGAGACACTGTTGGCACTGCAGTCTGCCATCGACCAGGAGAGAGCTGCCAGGCTGACTCCTAGTTGTCGCTGAGACAAACCTAGCCAACTGTCATCCGTCATGGTCTTTTAAACACTAGCTTTGCATGTTTTGTTCCCTTATCTTCTGAATTGTAAAATGTGTGTATATATATTTTTATAAACAAGTTAATACATGTATTAGGCTTGTTTAAATTAAAGTTGTTGAGAGGGGGGGAAAAAAGTTTAACCATGCATACTAATGGATGTTAACTGTTTCTAATGGCATCATTCAAAATTAATAAAATTACTTGTTTATATCATGGAATATATTGCATTTACTCCTAACTCATTATTTATAAATAGGAAAATGCATGTGTACTGCCTCACTTTTTGGTATCATGGGAAGCTTTACAGGTGGTAATTTAAATATTTAAAAAAACTAGGCAAAACATTCAGGTTGTATCAGATAGATATTGGTTTGGGAGAATTATGTAAATTCTTTTGGGGCTGTAAAGCTAGCAAAAGCTAAATCCGCAATAATTCACTTTTGGTTCACGTTTGGCTTCATGAATTTTCTGGCTGGAGCCTGAGCAATATAATGAACATTCAGAATGGGGAAAATAACCAGGTTGCTCTAAAAACAAAATTGACAATGCTTTTTACAGCTTTCCATTCACCACCTTGCAGTTAATTTTAAAAAAATGTGTACTGTATTTATACCTGTACATGTAGGCCTACAAATGACAAAGATGCTGTTTATATTTTATTTTCTTATTTTTGTTGCATCACATTTTCAAAACTTATTTTTTAAATGTCTATTTACACATCACAAGACCTTCTCTTTGTTTATTTCTATACCAGCATTTTAAATTTGCACACCAGTGCAAACCCAAGGTGAGTTCAATCCTGAATGACATCAGCAAGCAAAAGACAGCTGGAGAATGACCCATAATGCAGTTCAGCCTTGCCCTCAGCGTGGGAGGCCGCTGAATTTTTCTTTCTATCTCTGTTGCCCCCACCCCCCACTTGGCCTCCAGATCTCCTAACTGTACACAAACTAGCCTTATATATACACGTCTGCCACAAGTGAAGGCTGACATGACAAATCAAAGGTCTAATAAACAGCTTGGGTCAAACCATTTTCCCCACCACCATAGGATAAAAATAAACAAACCTCTGTTGGTGTGCCTGGCCAGGCAGTTTGGTGGGTCTGTCTGTCGATGACTGGGTGGCCCATGCTGCTCAGTGTGAGGCCTGAGATGGAGCCACAACTGTTTCCTGTGAGCAGCTCCACCCCCCCCCCCCCAGAACTTCTCCGTAGCTGCCTTGGTGGGTGGTATTCCCTTCCCCAAGCTTCTAACTCCTCTCACCCCAAGTCCCTAAACCCCTCCCCTTCCTCAAACCCTCACCCATCTACTTGCTACCAATCCTCTTCCTCCACACTACCCTAAACTCCTCCCCTCCTAAACACCCTTCTTCTAAGCAGCCTGCCCGTTCATTCCCTAACTGTCCAGCAAGGTCCAGCCCAAGATGCTTCCCAAATGAAATCAAGATTTGGAATCTTCATCTTAACTCTCTTATGAACTTTTTAAATAAACCTCAATACGGTTTTCCTGTAAAACATTTAAATATGTTCATTTTGAACATGTGTGCTTCTGTGAGTGCACTGAATATCTTTTAATTTGAGTCTTCAACAAGTGAAAAACATATTTCCCAATAATCTGTCATCCCATTGAACCTCAATGGGGAAATTTATTTTCACCTGCCACCTGCCACCCTCAACCAAAAGGTCAGAGCTGGTGTACTGGGGATTCAGTATCTTTCTCGGGGCCACTGTTGGAGAGATTGCTCGCTAGCAGGGCTTTCAAAGTGAAAGCCATCAAAACATCGCAACCATAGGAGCTATGTTAACCAATGGATTTGAAGGTGTTGATAATAGTTAATCTGAGGAAGGTGGGGCCCGGTTATCTGGGCCCCAAGTCTGTTTAAGTGCTTCTCTTTTCCAGCTGTCTGGAGGCATATTTTCTCAGCACAAAGAAATGTGACAGTGGCCTGTGCCTCAGTTCCCCAAATAAACACACATGGTTACATGGATGCACGCACATACTGTATACACATTCACAAGCCACCCAGAAGGGCTGACAGGCCGAGAGGGTTGGTTAGAAAGAGAAGATTACTGCTTGTTACTCCTCTGTCTGTGTACTTCTTCACTTCACTCACATACCAGGCATACCTAGATCACTACATCAATCCACGTAGTAGTCTAAAGGTGGGATTATTAAATTCTTAAATCTTAAAAATATAAAATATTTTTGGCAAATTACAGTGAATTTGTCTCTTCTGAATCTTATAATACTTCTAGCCTCGTGTCTTGTCCATTTTACAAAATGTTTTTGTAAAATGAGTTATTTCTATATTTAAAACGTTGACTCTTACAAAAAGTGCAGGGCTCAGAATAAATGTTAAAAAACTCAATATTAGTGGTGTATTCTACAATACGACCAGAAGAGGGCAACCTAGTTACAAAGAGGAAAAGGAAAATACACAGCCGTTTAAAATGTAATCTCTCTTTGAAATATAACCTAGCTCAATCTTATTAGTCATGTGAGTTAATATCCGCAAAATGCTTTATTCTACTGAGTGACTGTTATTTTCCATGATTTTACAACTGGGTATCCGATTTCATTTATCTGGTAATAATAGTTGCTTAGTGAAAGCCAGCATAGTCCTACAGTACATTGTGGTCCAACTGTAGGCCAGTGGCATAAAACCAGTTTAGGAACTAACTGCTGAGCCTCGAACCCAGACTCATTAAAAGAATATTGGTATTCTTGGCATTTGAGGACCCGTGGAAACATGCCAGTGACCCATTTTGGATCCTGGCTCATCTCTGGCTCTTACTCCTGTAGACTTTAGGCTTAATTTTCAAACATATAATAGTTAGTTCAAGAAGTTACAACGGCCTAGCGCGCCGAGCCCATGTCAAAACTCACCCAAGTTTCCCCAGCTGGTGAAATTTGTTTCGTCAATTATGTTTATTTATTTATTTTGTTTCCACAGTAATGAGCGGTAGTAGTACACATAGATGAAGTAATATACCCACAAAAAACTGTGTGTGTATTTGGCCAGCTCTCCTGGCTGGCTACAATGCCACATCAACCCATTAAAAGTAATATCCAATTTCATGCATTTGATTACCGATACTACATTACAAACCACGATGTCAGCAGAATCTTTAAAAAAAGTATATTGTAAGTTCACAACAAAAAAGTTCTGTTGTGTTGTATCTGTAGTAGCCTATCTGTTTGGCTTGTTGTTAAAGACCCGACCAAATGACACATTGTACCAAAGAATATTCTACAAATGGGGAAAAAATAGCAAATAGCTAAATAATTAATATATGAGCCCTGATTGTAAATTTGATTTCACAGTGTGATTTCACAGTACACTATGGCATAGTAGTACAGTATAGTATTCTTAGGTGGTGATAGCAAAGCAAACCCTGAAGAATCTGGAAGGGATTTTCGGTTACATAAGGTTTCATCACCGCAGGATGGCTTGTTAGCTGTCACGCTCAGAGGAAGAGCAGAAATGTGTCCTCCTGGTCCATTTGACAGGGCAACCCTCCATGAATCTTAAATATGGTGGTTAATATGAAATACATCTGCGTGTGGGCGTGTGTCATGTGGATGTGTGCCTGTTAAATGCATCTAATCAAAAATGCATTTGTTTCGCTCCGAACACTTCCTGTCAACAACTCTCATACAATCAAAATCCTCCTAACATTTCAAATGTGCACAAAGCCTACAGGGAACCTTCAGCTCTAGCGGGTGTCATGGTTGTCATGAGCCCCCTGTTGGTCACAGTCTGTTAAAATAAAAGCTATGAACTTGGCAATGACTTCGGTTGCAGTCAGTCCATGCAGTTGCAGTCCAGCATGCATCCTGCGTTAATCCCCGCAGCACTTAAACCAAAATCCAAATAGGTGTACTTCAACATTAAACCTTGGCTGTCGCAAATGTCCTCTTGAGAACTACTGCTGCTAAGAGTTACAACGAAATGATGAAATGTTGTTGCCACTTATTAGACACATCCTGTGTGCTCCAGTATTATGATACCTTTAAAGTCTGGAGCTTTCTATACTGACACACACACATGAAAAGTATACTGTAACTGTTTACTGTCTCTGTTACTCCATTTGGTCAGTAAGAAGTCCACAGGGCCACTCTGTCGCTCACAATTTCCATCAGTTTCCCTGCCGATATACATTCATCCTATTCAAAGAAAATGCAGTTTGCTTCTTAAAAGTGTCTACACAGACAACTTGGACTGCATTTGGTCCTTGATTAAAGCTCTGTTTTCTTTGCCAGAAATGAAGAATGACATTAAACCAGGTTAACCCATAACAATCAATGTAAAAGGCAAAGCCTTTTAAATTACATTGTTGAATTTGGTTTTATTTTATTTAATGAACCATAAAAATAAAGATTGAGATCTTGCAGACCCTCTGTATTAAGTGAACTTCATTCAAACCACGAACCATGAATAGAACCAGAAACGTGTCAGTATGCTTTTGAAATTAATCCTTCAAAACCCACTAGTTATTTCCTCAGTTCTTTTTATAGGCAAAGCCAGTGAAGTCTTACGTCCGCCTGCTTATGCAGGCTACAACATGTGGTCCCCAAAGTTCTCAAAGCAACGCTACACCCACACCCAGACTTATGGATCACACAGCTGCCCCCAAAGCTAATGAGAAGCCATATCGATGCCTATAGGTACAGAAGAAAGCCTTACATGTGCATCCACATTTCCCTGTTATTAAAATAGGGCCCCTAATTAAATTTAATTGGCTCTTGTAATATTGAATTGTGATTTTGAAAAGAAAAACAGTGTGGCCTATTGGTTATCCTATATACTATATAGGATAACCAATAGTATATAGTCTTAAAGGGAAAAAAAAGTTGCACTTTTCATTAAACAGAGACTGTTTAGCTAATAGATAAGGCATGACTACATTGTGTCATTAGTTGGGGGGGGGGGGGGGGGGGGGGGGGGGGGGGGGGGGGGGGGGGGGGGGGGGGGGGGGGGGGGGGGGGGGGG